>PJEM01012388.1:0-47383 GCA_004023845.1 Helogale parvula | reverse complement strand
CTCATAGGTCTAACAGGAAATTTTCAGAATGATCTAGCTTCAAGAAAAGCAAGCAGTGAGTAGTGCTTAAGAAAAATTGATTCAGTATCTAATGGATAGTTGATACCTGTCACAACACAGCATTTTATATACTGTTAAGTGAAACTGCAATACAATCTAAGTTTATTTTGGGAGTGTTTGCTGTATAATTGGATTTAATTTTTAATGTTTTATTTATTTTTGAGACAGAGAGAGACAGAGCACAAGAGGGGGAGGGGCAGAGAGAGAGAGGGCGACACAGAATCCCAAGCAGGCTCCAGGCTCTGAGCTGCCTGCACAGAGCCGGACACACGGATTGAACCCACAAGACATTAAATCATGACCCGAGCTGAAGTCAGATGCTCAACCAACTGAGCCACCCAGGGACCCCTCTAGGGTGTCTTCTTATATTTCTAGCTGCTTTATTGTTCTACGTTCTGACATCTGCTACCTAAACCCAGTAAGATTGCAGTTCTTTCCACTTCCAGAACTAGGGAGAATGGAATGTTCCCTCAAGCAGGAAAACCAAAAGTGTTTAGTTTTTAATCCAGTAACTAAGAATTTTTAAAGAGTACGTCTACTCTAGTTTCTGCCTGCTTTTACTGTTTTCCATTACCTGCAAATAGTTGTTTTTAGTATTTTTATTCAATTTAATAATTATTTTCTGCAGGAGGAATCACTTAAAATCTTCATTTCATCATCTCTAGAACTTCCACCCCACTTTGTTTTGCTTATTTAAAAAAAATTTTTTTAACGTGAAAATAGAGGCACCTGTGTGACTTGGTTGATTAAGCATCTGACTCTTGGTTTCAGCTCAATTCATGATTCTTACAGTTTGTGAGATAGAAACCTGTGTAAGGCTCTGAACTGACATTGTGGAGCCTGCTTGGGATTCTCTCTCTCCATCTCTCACCGCCCCTCCCCTGCTGGTGTGCATGCTGTCTTTCAAAATATATAAATAAACTTTCATTTAAAAAAATGTGGTAGTGAGGGGTACCTGGGTGGGTTAGTCAGTTAAGCATCTGACTTCTACTCAGGTCATGAACTCATAGTTTGTGAATCAGGCATTGCGCAAGGCTCTGTGCTGATGATGGCTCAGAGCCTGGAGTCTGCTTCAGATTCTGTGTCTCCCTCTCTCTCTTTTTCTCTCTCTCTCTTTCTCTCTCTCTCAAACATAAATAAATGTAAAAAAATTTTTTAAATGTGAAAATGAATACATATTAACTTTGTGTTAAGGTGAAGGTCATTCTTCAAGGCATCATATTAGGGCATTAGTTTTTGGTGTGAGGTGTTTTCACAGATTCATTCCAGAATATTCTCAAAGTTCAAGAGTCCTGTCTAAGTGAATGGTGGCAGATGAGTAAGGTAGATGGAAGAATTGCTTACAGATCTTTTTTTTTCTGGAGCTGTAGGTGAATTGCCTTTTCATCTTGGATTGTTAGCCTGGCCGCATTGCCCCAGCGCTCTGATGATGCACGGAAAATTAGGTACCAACAGATGAACCGTGTATGCCAGAGAATGATTGCAGTCTGTGTTTTCAGATTATCAATACATTTTTTCCAGATCTATTAATAGTATTGGAACCAACCCTTTTGAGTTTTTATCAAAGGATATTTTCATATAAAACCTTTTAAATGAAACATAAGTGGTATTGAGTATAGTAGAGTCACATTTTTCCCCCTAGCATTCAGATTTCTAATAGTATCAACTGAAGAAAAAGAGTATAAGATTGATGCAAAAATTGTATGGTTAATTTTGTTACTTATGCTTCTTTTAAATATGGAACCTCAAGATGTACATTAGTTATAAGGATTTATTGAAGAAAACATAGCTCTGTGCTTGTTTCCTGAAGTATGGGCTTCGAACTTTCTAGTTTTATTTTATTCTTCACTAAACGACAAGCGACATATCTACATTTATGAATTGCCTGAGCATTATACTTCAAAATGTGTGTTCATGAGTAAAGGTTGATATGGCCACATTGAACTCATGGATGGCAATGATTTCTATAATTATATATGCTGATGATATTTAGTATCTCGGAATAGCACAATGTATTTAATACTAGAGGATAAAACATATAGAAGTACAAAATGGGTACAATAAATTCCAGTTGCAAATTGTGACCTTTATACATTTTATATGCTTTCTCAGTTTCAATAGTGTATTTATACAGTGAAGATTTTATATGTAAATTTCTAACCAGATACTTTCTGTTCAAATAATGTAGATACAGGCATAAAAATATTTATGGGGATAAAAAAGATGCCACTATACTATGTGGATACAATCTATTCTATTATTTTATATTTGCCTTATTCTTTAGGTTGAATTTTAACAGATCAAAATTTATGTATTCATTTTGCTTATCTTTCTGTTGCTATTGAAAGGAATCTATGTGATATCCATTCTTACTCAAAATATATTTAAATGCATGACACTTTCATCTTCCAGTGTTTTCCCTTTCAATGCATATCAAAATAAATATCCTTAAAGTTTTTGAAAACATAATGTAAACATGATAGATTTTACTGTCTGATGTTATTTGAATTAGTCCTACATAATTATAGAACATTTATGCATTGTACTGTTTAGTGAGCTAAAGGGAATCAGAAACCCATTTTCCCCCTAAAAATTCATCTTGAATTCTTACCATAACCATATAAAAATTTTAAAATGATCTGATCAAATTTTAATGCAGAATTATTCCTCAGTAATGAATGATTAACTATATAGTATTGAAGCATACTGAAAGTTAGTGAGGAGGGGCAGAAACCCCAAACCAGCAAAAGATGTCCTAGAAAGTTGATGAAATTAGTAAGATAGTTCTTTTTCACTTGTAGCTTCTCTCAATATTTCATCATAAATAAATAAATAAATAAATAAATAAAATAACGTCACTGTAAAAATACTTAAATGTGCAGTTCAAGATAACTTGAGTATTGGATCCAGAGAATTCTGGTTCAGGAAGGTGACTTGTTTCCTCCTTAATCGCTGATTTTCTGAACTTTTCATTCATTTCCAAGTTCATAATCAAAGTGCAAAAATTGTTGAAGCAAGACTGGTTGCTGAATGCATATATCCTGCACTGTCAGAAATTTCAGGATTATTTACAGAACTTAAAATTTCTTTCTTATCCCTCATCCTTTTTACTTGGCTCTTTTACAAGAAGGTCGAGTTGAGGAATGCTCCAACAAAAGGTACAGATTAGGGTAAAAGAGATCTATAGGAAAAATAACAGAAGGATGTGGCTTTAGAAAACAGAAAAATCTAAAATAGATGGATGCCAATATTCAGAGAGAACAGAGAGATGACAACATTAATGGAGAATTAAAGAAAAAAACAATGAAAAGTTAAAAAAAGAAAGGGAATAGGAAAGGAAAGCAATAATATAGTAATCAAAGAAGGTTTAGGAAAAAGGAACTATAAAGATGTATTCATGTGTTTGACAGATATAAATACCTTATTGAAAGTCCTTGTCTTTTCCAACTATGAATTGAAATACATTATCTAGCATTTAAAACAAAGAATTTCCTGACCTTTTCTTAACAGAAATGCGGTCATGCACCACTAAGAAACAGTAAATATCTTCTATTGAATTTTATAGATTTCTAGAGTCTGGAAGTTTTATTTTTCTGGAACTGTATGTGAAAGACTACCTGTATTATTCTTGAAAAAAATAAGTAGTACTACCTTGAACTTTAATGGTAAGCAATATACAAAAACCCTTCTAAATTTTTTAGAGTTATAATATAGAATAAGAGTGAGGTTTTGTATTATCAATATATTATCCCAGAAAACTTTAACTTTCTGCAAAATTATGTCTACATAACACACAAAAGCAAATGTATAGTTTGATTCAACACTTCTTTGTATTACAAACAATTAGCACTTATTCTCGGAGGGATAACTTTAAAAAGAGCTGTTTTTTAAAATTTGCGTTTCTTTTTCAATAAGTACTGTTATTGTCACCAATTATATATTTATTTTCAGTTTTATAGAGGTATAATTGTAAGATATTTAAAGTGTATAAGATGATGATTTGATAAACATGTACGTAAATGAAAGGATGCCCCTCAATGAGATAATTAACACATTTGTCACCTCATATGTTTACCTTTTAAATTTTTTGGGGGTGAGAGCATTCTCTTAGAAGATTCAATTCTACAATACAGTGTTATCAACTATAGTTACCATGTTGTATGTTAGATCCTAAGACTGTAGTTATCTTACAACTAAAAATGTGGACCTTTTTGCTAACCTCTTCTGTTTTTTTTGTTTTGTTTTTTTACCTCCTAATCTCTGGCGACCACTTTTCTGCTCTTCTTTCTATTTTTTTAATTCCACATGTGAGTGATACCATGCAATATTTGCCTTTCTGTATGGTTTATTTCATTTAGTATAAATAATTCATCCATGTTGTCAGAAATGACAGGATGCTCTTTTTCTCCTAAGGCTGAATAATATTTCATTTTATACATTGTATAGGTTATATATACACATGTAATATATACATATATTTATATATTTTTTATCCATTCATTCATCTACTTACACTTAACTTGCTTCCATATTTTTCCTATTATGAATAATGCTACAACGAACATGGGAATGCAGTAATCTCTTCGATATCCTGTTTTCATACCCAGAAGTGAGATTTCTGGGTCATATCACAGTTCTATTTTTAACATTTTGAGGTACCTCCATACTTCTCTGTGTAGTGCCTCTATCCATTTACGTCTTCTACAACAGTGTCCAAGGGCTCCCTTCCTCCATGTCTTTGCCAGCATTGTTATCTCTTGTCCGTTTGATAACAGATATCCTAACAGGTGTGAGATGATACTTCATTGTGATTTTGATTTGCATTTTCCTGATGATTAGTGATGATGAGCATCTTTAGATGTATTTTTTGGCCATTTATATGTCATCTTTGGAAAAATATTTATTCAAGACCCTTTCCACATTTTTTTGTGTGTGATCACACACACACACACACACACACACACATACACACACATACATATACATATGTATATGTATGTGTGTGTATGTGTATATACTGTTTTGTTATTTGTGCTTACTTGTGCATTTGGATATTAACCCCTTATCGATTTGGAAATATTTGTTCTCATTTCATAGGTTGCTTTTTCATTTTGTTGATGGTTTCTTTAGCTGCATAGAAGCTTTTTATTTATTTTTGAACATTTTTTCTTTTTTGAGAGACAGAGAGAGACAGAGTGCACATGGGGGAGGGGCGAAGAGAGAGAGGGATACACAGAGTCCAAAGCAGGCTCCAGGCTCTGAACTGTCAGCACAGAGCCCGACGCTGGGCTTGAACTCGTGAACTGCGAGATCATGACCTGAGCTGATGTCAGATGCTTAACCCACTGAACCACCCAGGCACCTGGTGTGTGGGAGCTTTTAGTTTTATATGGTCCCTTTTGTTGGTTTTGCCTTTGTTTCCTTTGCTTTTAGTGTCAATCCAAAAAATTATTGCCAAGACCTTTTTCAAGAAACTGACTCCCTTTGTTTTTTTCCAAGAGTTTCATGGTTTCAAGTCTTACATTCGACTCTTTCATCCAATGAGTTGATTTTGTGTATAGTGTTAGAGGTCCAGTTTCATTCTTTTGTATGTAGCCAACCAGTCTTTCCAACACCATTTATTGAAGAGACTGTCATTTCTTTATTGTATAGTCTTACCTTCTTTGTTGTAAATTAACTGGTTGTATATGTATAGGTTTATTTTTGGGCTCTGTGTTCTGTTTCATTGGTCTTTGTGTTCAGAAAAAAGTTTAAGAGACAATTTTAAAAGTTCAGATAAGTCAAGAAAAAATAATTTTATTAGGCTGATAAAATTTTTACACTACAAAGTTTTACCCAGCAAGATAGAGATTCAATTTGATAAGTAGTGCAGACATAGAATGGAGAAAGAAGATGTGGCATTTATAGATATATGAATACTACTCAGCTATAAAAAAGAATGACATCTTGTAATTTGCAACAAAATGAATGGAGCTAAGGAGTATTATGCTAAGCAAAATAAGTCAGTCAGAGAAAGACAAATGCCATGTTATTTCACTCATCTGTGCAATTTAAGAAATAAAACAAATGATCATTGGGGGAAAAAAAGGGAGAGAGAGGAAAATCAAGAAACAGACTCTTAACTATGGAGAATAAGCTGATGGTTACCAGAGGGGAAGTGGGTGGGAGATGGGCTAAATAGGCGATGGAGATTAGGGAGCACACTTTTCATGAGCACTGAATGTTGAATGCAAATGTTGAGTCACTAAATTGCACACCTGAAGTTAATATTAAACTGTATGTTAACTAACTGGAATTTAAATAAACTTTAAAAAAAAGTAGTGGGGACATAGTTGATACTAATAAATTTGATGTAATTGGAATGAACCAGGAAATATGTGATTTTACTTATATTACTCATTATATCAACAATTACATAAAGGAAACCAATGTCCCCAATTATAAAATAATTTTAATGTCACATATGATAATATTAAGTTCTTGAGTGAAGAGAATAATGGGCCCAGGATACTATAATTTTTTGTAGATACTATTACAGAATTTATTAATTCATATATATTAACTGATTCAAGGGGAAAATCTTTCCTTAGTCACTATGTTACACAGCTCCATTAGAGATAGGAACTGTGTGCTTTATTTGCTTTTAAATTTCTCAGATCATAGTGGTCAGAAAGGAGACACTGGAGGCATGTTTACAAAATTGAATTTTACTTATTAACTTAGATTGTAAAGTTTAAATTTATCTTACATAGCATGATGATATAATAGTTATTTTATTTAATTAATTAATTAATTAATTTTTTGCTTGTTTTTTTTTAATAGTTTATTGTCAAGTTGGTTTCCATATAACACCCAGTGCTTCTCCCCACAAGTGCCTCCCCTCCATGACCATCACCCCTCTCCTGACTCTCCCTCCCCCTTCAGCCCTCGATTCATTTTCAGTATTCAGTAGTCTCTCATGATTTGTGCCCCTCTCTCCCCAAGTCTCTTTTCCCCTTCCCCTCCCTATGGTCCTCTGTTAGTTTCTCCTATTAGACCTATGAGTGCAAACATATGGTATCTGTCCTTCTCCGCCTGACTTGTTTTGCTTAGCATGACACCATCCACTTTGCTACAAATGGGCAGATTTCATTCTTTCTCATTGCCATGTAGTACTCCATTGTGTATATAAACCACATCTTCTTGATCCATTTATCAGATGATGGACATTTAGGCTTTTCCCCTGATTTGGCTATTGTAGAACGTGCCGCTATGAACATTGGGGTACATGTGCTCCTATGCATCAACATTTCTGCAGGATACTATAAGTTAAGCCCTACATAAGCCTCCACTTTGCACCTGGCATGACCATTTGCTGGAATCAATCCAGATTGATTGAAGATCACTGCAAATCTCTAGCTAGTCACAGAGTTTCACTTGCATCCACTCAACTTACTGCCTTTTCCTGAATGAAAGCACTTCTTTTAAAGTTCCATCAGTCACAGATGCTCAGCCCCTCAGTTTCCCCCACCACTCTAGTCGGGTATATTCCTGGCACACTACTAGCTTCTCTCTGCAATTGCAGACTTTGACTTCTGTCATTTCCTGAGTGACACAAGCTTATGGAGCTGGAAAAGCCCAGTGGGAATAGAGCCACTGAGGTTGGTGGAAGGGTATTAAATATTTCATTATTGAGACCACATGTCTTTAAGACATTTTCATCAGACTCATGGCTTTATAGAATATAAATGCATACCTTTAATTTTGTTTTTCATAGACTATTCATTTTAGAAATAAAATAGTCCTGATTCTGTTTAGAAAAAAGAAATCAGGAGAAGAAGATAAATATGATAGCTCAGAACTCTTTTTATTACTTTTCCTTCTTAGAGACCCCCTTATTCATCTCTGTCAATATGGCAGCTCAAGTATTACATAATGTTAAGAAATTAGTTAATATAATATTCTTTCAAAATAGAAAAACAACCAATACCCTCAGAAGAAACATACTTTTTTAAGCCAGGCATGGAAATCCACAGGCACAATTGAATATCAGTGAATTAAGATACTGTAGGAAAATGAGTGCAGCTAGTATTCATCACTCACTGTGTTGAACATGTCCCCTAGGGCATGGGGACCTTGGGATCTTACCTCAAAGTAGAATGGGAAGATAGAGACCCCGTTTCCTGAGTTGCCAACTAATTATCCATGTGCATTTTGGGTTCAAGTGCTTAAAGGTCTAGATTTGACTTCCTCAGACATGAGATATTAATTCTTCATAAAAGCAGATAAATTACTTACTTCACATTTATTTCTAAGCAGCTTGGAAGAACATAACAGGAAAACACTCCCCTCCCACCTCCTCCACACAAGCAGCTGCAGCAGAAGTCTTAGTTGCTCACTTGGGCTAAAGTCCATTTACACAAAGCCTGTCGTTGCCTGAGATAGTTAGCAGTGAGTGGTTAGATTCTGAAAGCTTTATCTAAGCCCTTTCAGAGTGAATTTTTACTGTGATCAACACACTGTTCTACAGGGAACATTTGTGAATCAGCCTTAAGACAGGGACTAGACTGTGCTTTACACAGAAAACGGGAAGGGCATCTTGATGTAACTATTTTTCTGTGACTATATTCCTCATAGAACTATATCACCAGATATATCCCTGACTTGGAAGCTATTTCTTAAATAAAGGGTAGTGATGATGGTGGTGAAACCAGTGTTTGATAATGAAAAAAAAATGTATATGAATGAAATCCTTACCTTCAAAATATTTTGAATTTGGCTTTGGTCTCTGCTTCAGCCATGTGCTTATTTTACCACTTAACTAATCAGCACTTGGCAAAAATATACGTAATGTATTTTCCCTGGACTAACCAAGACCCTGGGAACTCCATAATGGTATCTATCTATTTATCTGTCTGTCTTTCTATCTATATATCTATATTTATTTTACTTCCATTGATGAATTCTAGAGGTTGCTAATCATGGGGTATAAGATTTACACCCTAAATCCTAAGCCCATTGCAGTAATTCTTTGAGAAGTATCAATGCCGAAATATCCTAAGAGTCAGAATGCATATGAGTATTAGCATGCACGGGGTTGATGCTGGAAGAAAAGATGAAATTTTATTTGTCTGTCGGTTCACAATGAACAATCAAACAAATAAAACAAAATACCAAGCTGAGGGAAACTGAGTCATATATGTCATAACACTTGAAGTACCGAGAAAGTTGTGCGAGGGTACTGCCTGATAGCTTCAGTGTAGAGTAGACTGCTGTCATAAGTAGGGAATATTTCATGGATTGTGAAATGGTGAGAACTTTACATATTCCAGAAGGATGACCTTAGTGTTATTCTTCATGGGCCAAACACATGTGTCTTTTAGATTCTAGTGAATTCCGCTTATAAAAGGAAATAGGAAAGAAAATATCATCATATCAAAGTATCGATGCCAGTGAGTACTGTTCAGACCTGTGCTTTTGGATTCTAACATCCTCCTGTAACGGTGACCCGACACCACTGGTCGAAGTTTGGCACCCCAGTAGCCAGCTAGTGTTATTGCACTCTTTCATGTCCATGAAAAACAGTGTCAGGTAGCAAAAAATAGCAGATGCCTGGCATACTCTCCTTTAAGAAGCAGAGCTATAAGGAGAAGGAGGTCGAATGTTTGGTGGGAAGGAGGTTCTCTCTTGGTCCCTCATTTCGAAGAAAACCAGTGCTGGCATCTCATGCACATAGCGCATTTGAACACAAATGGGAAATCTAATGACATTATAAAGCACCTTGAAAGGAAATTGTTTTGCCTAAAGACGTTTACACATAGGGGAAGCATTCATTAGTAAGAAGGCAGGGCGATGCGGCAGAGAGCCTCAAGAGAGACCTTCTCACCCCATGAGCCACGGGATGCATCACCTCGCTGCATTTATTTCAGGAAAAGATGGCTCAATTTTCATTGCTGAAGGGTAGTCATGCTACAGGGTCTACTACGGTTGAGTTGCTATGCATGAACTACCTTTGAGCTGAATTCTTAAAATCCAGAAAATGAGGTTGCAGAATACGTACACAAACCCATGTGCACACACATGCCCATTGACACTGTATGTGTGTGATACACACAATCAGTCTTGTAGAGATCCAGTGTATTTGGGGTTAACATTTTTTAACAATATATTTTTATTTTATTCTTGCTCATATTGGGAACATAAGATTGTTGAAATTTACCTCCTTTGTTTTGATCTATCTTTTACACTTCAGCCATGTAGGCAGCCCACATTGCCTACAGAGTAAAACAAAATTTCTTAATGTGACAGTATTCATGATAGTTCCACGTTCACCTTATCTTGCAAACTTCATCGAGACGTACCTTAAGGCTTTTATTCTTATCTCTCACTTAGACTCACCTATCCAGTTTATCTTTTCCACTCGAAGGCTGTCTATGAATTTTTTAAGATTCAGGACAAAAGTTTCTCTCTTCAGGAAACATTCTAAATAGCTCTAATCATAAATTAATTCTCTTTGTTTCCCTGGGTCAGTAATGCGTTCATTTTTTTTTTCCTGCCCTTGGCAGGACAGGGCAGGATTTTGTGGTGGGACAAAAATCGTGTTTCAATGTCAAAGGACACTGTCACAATGATCCCGGTTTTTAAAAATGTTTTTTATGTTTATTTTTGAGAAAGAGAGATAGAGAGACAAGGTGTAAGTTGGGAGGGGTAGAGAGAGAGGGAAACACTGAATCTGAAGCAGGCTTCAGGGTCTGAGCTGTCAGCACAGAGCCTGATGCAGGGCTCGAACCCACAGACCACAAGATCATGACCTCAGCCAAAGTTGGAAGCTTAACTGACTGAACCACCCAGGCTCCCCCACAACTATCCCAGTTAGGGCTACCGTTGTCTATTTATGAGATTAACAGGATGATTATTACTAAGTAGCTCTCTTGGCTGAAATCTTGTTCCTTCTGACAATCCATTTTCTACCCCAGTGGTTCTCAGCTCTTACACTGCAGCATGGAGTGTAATTCAAAATGTCCAGAGGCGATGTCACCAGATTCTAATGATATATTTTAACTAGATCTTTATCAATAAACTGTTACAATAGTTTGAGAGAACGCTGAGCAGTGTGGATCACGTTAAAACTGTGGGGCTCAGTTTGCTCCATCTCCTAACCTAATGTAGACTTTATACGAGAGAAAAAAAACCCAGTGTGCAATGAAACATGTAAACAGTTTGTTCTCAGTGAAGTGGGAGGACACAGTTTATCCATCAGTGACACAGAAATGAGAGGCAGTCGATGAGCCCATTCAGACTGGGGATACTCTTCTAGACACTGAAGCACCGTGGTTATAATACTCTAGTATCTACTTCATAACTGTTATTCAGTTGCTTATTGTGGCTTTCAAACTTACACTGCCTCAGTGTCTGTCTCTGACATGTTTCATATATGCCCACCATCCCTCACTCTCAATTCTGAAGTTGAAATGCACTCATAACCGAACGCTTCATTTTAGTTCATTTAGTGACAAACATAATCTGAACTGATCAGTCTGAATGAAAGTGAATATATATGGGGCGCCTGGGTGGCTCAGTTGGTTAAGCCTCCGACTTCGACTCAGGTCATGATCTTGCTGACTGTGGGTTCAAGCCCCGCGTTTGGCTCTGTGCTGACAGCTCAGAGCCTGGAGCCTGCTTCTGATTCTGTGTCTCCCTCTCTCTCTGCCCCTTCCCTCTCATGCTCTGTCTCTCTCTGTATTAAAAAATAAATTAAAAATTAAAAAAAAAGTGAAAATGTATACATTTAGGTGGAGGTATTTTCCTGTATTGGATTGTGTTATCTTTTTTCTTCCAGATCCCTGTGGGGGTGATCTGTAATATCCAGTATGGTTACCGTTCTACTTGCTCACAGTTCAGCATATTCTGAATTCTAAATCATATCTAGTCCCACAGGCTTACCAAGAGATTGTGGCCTGGTATTTATAATAGGTCCCTCAAAACAAAGGTTCAGAATCACTAATATTCAGCGAAGTTTTCCAAAAGGTAAATCTGACTCTGCCTTTTTGCTCTTTAAATCTTGTAATGTCTCTTTACCGACCTCTAAATCCAAGCTCCTCAATCCAGCACCCATGGTCCTTTCTGACTTTGCCTCTGCGAACATCTCCATCCTCTGCTCTTGCTCCAGTCATACGGAAGTTTGCAGAAGTTGCCCAAATTCTCTTGCAATCTACTGGTTTTTCAGTTACTTCTCAGCCTCATATGTTTTTTTCTGATAGCCAATTCACTAGCTCCTACTAGGTTTTATGTTACCGGTTTCATTTACTTGCCTTGTAATACTTGCCTTGTTTCTGTCACTCTCATGGGCTCCCATTTTATCTTGAATTTTCTTTAACCATAGCATTATTCTATGCTATAGAGAATCATCTTCTATGAACTCTACATACTCATGTTTTTTATATCTTTATATTTCTTGTTGGCCTCATTGTGTTCTCAGTTTTTAGTAGAATAGACACACAGTAAACATTTGTTTAAGAAACACAATCAAGATTAAATAAAATATAGTGTTTTATGGTGCCTGAGTGGCTCAATTGGCTGGGCTTAGGTCATGATCTCACAGTTCATGGGTTCAAGCCCCTTGTTGGGCTCTCTGCTGACAGTTTAGAGGCTGGAGCTTACTTTGGATTTTGTATCTTCTTCTCTCTCTTCCCCTTCCCCGTTCATGCTCTGTCTCTCAAAAACGAATAAACATTAAAAAAGTAAAATAAAATGTAGTCTTTAATTTAGCTCTGTCAGAGGGGGAGATTATATTTGTTGATTTTTGATGATGTGGGTTGAGATGTATGTAGAGCTTTTATAATGCAGCATAACCAGTGTGTAGGATGGTTTAGCTATTTCTCTCAAACTCTTAAGTACTCCAGTCTAGTTTTTAATGGATTACATTCTGAATATTCCTGTATGAAAATCCCTGATGAATACCTGAAATGAAAGCTCCAGGTTTTTTTTAAAAATAAAAACAAAGCTCCTGTGCTTCATAGATCTGGAATGTGAATGTGACCGTGACCTTTGATTAGGAAGACAATGACAACTTTTTCATAGTCCTATTTTGATCATTTCATATTTTAATCCCATGAAACTTTTAAATTGGTTCAGTATTTATTAGTTATTTTTAGCTTATGAATTTATCTCCAAGGTTTTAGGGGAGTCTGAACAGGAAGACCAAACTGATTAGGATCCCTTGAAGGTGACTTGAGGGATATGGTGTGAAGAAAGAGATGCATTTAGAGATTCAAATACTTTTTTTGGTAATCTTTTAATTTTAATAGAATTTCAAATTTACGGACAATTTGTAAGAATAGAAAGTAGTGAAAAGAACTCCACTATACTCTTTATCCAGATTCACCAATTGTTACACACACATACACACACACACACTCACACATTATCTTTTTCTGAACCGTTTGAAAGTAAGTTGGAGACACCATGCCCCTTTATCCCTAACTAATTCTAAGTGAAGTTTCAAAGAAAAAGACATTCTCTCACATAGTTATAGTCCAGTTAACAAAATCAGGAAATTCGTTACGGGTACAGTATAGTTACTTAATCCATAGTCCGTATTTAAATGTTAAAAATTATCCTAATGATGCTTTATAGCTATGTTTTTTTTTAATGTTTACTTATTTTTGGGAGATAGATTGCTAGTGGGAGAAAGGCAGAGAGAGAGAGAAGGAGACACAGAATCAGAAGGAGGCTCTCGGCTCTGAGCTGTCAGCACAGAGCCCAATGCGGGGCTCAAACCCATGGAACTGCGAGATCATGACCTGAGCCGAAGTTGGACACCCAACCAACTGAGCCATCCAGGTGCCCTATATAGCTATGTGTTTTAAGTTTAGGATCAAGTTGAAGATTATATGCCATATTTAGTTGTCGAATATATTCAGTCTCCTTTAATCTGGATCAGTTCCTCAGCTTTTCTTTTTTTTCAGACCTTGGTATTTTGAAGAAGGAACAACAATTTGTTTTGTAGAATGTTCTTCAGTATGAGTTTCCCTGATGTTTCCTCATGATTGTATTTATGTAATGCATTTTGGACCACAGAAGCAATGTGTCCTTCTCAGTGCAGAATAGCCAGAGACTCATGATGTGGGTTTGTTTCAATATTGATAAGGCTCTCTTAGTTAAAGTAATTTCTTTACCCAGCAAATATTTGTGTATACCTACCAAGTTCCCGGACCTATGCCAACTTCTGTTTTACATGTATTCAATATTTGGTCTAACCAAATTTCAGTAATGATTACAAATAATTGGGAATAAAAAAGACGTGGACCCTTAAGGAGTTTTATATATCAATAAAAAACATAGATATAAAGGCAAATAATTTGAATACAGTTTCGTAACTATTGTTAGCGATATTCTTAAAGCTTTCTAATTTCTCTTCTAAAGAGCTATCTTCCTATTCTGCCCATCCATAACAGCATAACGTCAAAGGGACATTGTATGTTTTAATGTCTAAAGTTCCCATGAATTAATAGGTTAGAGTATACGGACTGAACTTAAGCAGAAGGAACCCACTCGCAACATGTCTGTTAAGTGAAGATAATAATAGGGTTCTGACTAAGGTTCTTACTGGTACATTAAATGAAAATATGTTTGTGAAAAGAATTGGTAATCTGTAAATTTCACACAAAGGTCAGATGAAGCATTTCATCTTGGTGAGTATAATTTTAAAAAAGACTAAAATATCTTCAACCCATCATTAAGTACAAGTAATGGTACTGAATTCTTCATGGGACACTGGTAAGGATCAAATCTGATAATTGTTGTGAAAGTATATTTACAGTGATCTATTCACACACACACCAGATAGCTTATGACAATTTTATTGATATGTCAATATATACACTTCCATCAATTTCCTTATTTTTGTATAACTCTATCTCCTTCATTTTTTAGAGGAAACTAAATCATTTTTTGGTATGCCTTTCTGTGCCCTCATCATTGTATGGCACTTAGTAACTTTGTTGATGTTGTTGGTTACATGTTCAAAAATTGTGAGCTATAGTTGGTATTTTTACTGCATAAATTAAATATCATGCTATTAAAGTGCTCTGTAAATGTTTCTAAAACTCGACTTATGGAATAGGTTCAATAATCTCATTAATGTGTTAGGACGCATGATGGTTGGCTGCATGAAGGTAGAGGACTGGTAAATGAATAAGAGATCTGGCCTCTTACCAGCTGTATTCTTGCAGAAGTCATTTTTAGACCTAGGTTTTTCTCTCTTTATCTTATACGTTCTCTTAAATTAAAAAAAAATTTTTTTTCAAGTGTTCTCCCTTTTCTCAGTTTTTGTCTCTGCCTTACTTGAATTCGAGAAAAGGAGCAACTTGAACATATGTTTGAAATATAGTAGCATTAACTTAGAAACTTATAAATTAAAAAAAACGAAGGCAAGTAAACTAGCACATGACTGTTTTAGTCATTTTACAAAATCACAAGTAATAATAAAAATGAAAAAGTTACATTGTGTAGCCTGTTTGCATTACTCATCTTTTCATCTTTTCCCACTTAATCCTTTTCTGGTCTCTCAAATAATAGTTACCCATGTGTCACTGGAAAGATCTGAAACGTGCATAAATGATAGTAAATGGTCTCTTCCAACTGTGACCACATCCAATTTAGCCTTGAGTAAAGAGCATTTTAACCTTGGCCCACACTGAACACCATTTCCTGTCAGCTTCAAAGAGCACACTTAAACCCAATTCCTTCAGATAGTTTCCTCAGCTTTCTTGGCTTCTGAAGAGAGTACAATTTATTGATGACTCTGCCCATGACTAGACATCCAGTGTCTGTGTTCTCAAAGACAACATTTTAGCTGCCTGAGTTTTTGGTAATAACGCATAATAATCTTGTTTGAGTAATTTCTCAATAGCATGAAGGCACAGTGTATCTGATCTGTAGCCCCTTATTATGACTGATTTCTCTCATCAGTGCCCTTGAGGCCAGCAGCACATGGGAAGTGTTATTAAACCACCATTAATATGGACATAAGATGATCTAACAAAGTGGTCAACGGGATAAAAAGCCAAATCATCTCATGCTCGGAGTACACTGAAGAGTGAGATGTAGTAAAAGAGCAGTTTATGCTGAGGAATATCTTATCCAGGGCTAAATGAATGGCTCGAGATGAATTTGCCTAATTGAGTAGAGATCTATGTGAAACACTAAAGAATATGCTAACAGATTAAACGTACACACACACACACACACACACATACACGTAGACACACAAAAACAATAACCCCAAACCAAAAATTTCTGATGAACCCAACAGAAATATTAACGTAGGAAAGCTAAGGCACGTGGAAGAATATAGAAACAAATCTCCTGCAGAGTCTATGATATACTTATGAGACAGAATTATGTAGAGGAAAACATGTTGACTTTTCAGAAAGAAAAAAAATATATACATCACATGAACTATATAGCTCTGCCACTTACTATATAGGTCAGATTTTTTTTATATAACTTCTTTGAACCTCAAGGTGAAATGGGCAAATAATTCCAATTCTGAAGAGTTACTGTGAGAACAAAGTAAAAGGCATATGAAAGTCCCAAGTTCAATCCCTGGACTTGAGCCTTTAATAAATACCTGCTGTAGTCCATTTGTTCAGGCCATTTCATAGAAGGAATCATTGCATGGTACATGTACTTACTGTTTGAATTATTTCAGTAAAGATCTTTTTCTCTTAAGTCCCCTATCCTTTTTGTGTTTGTTTTAAAATTTCATGAATTATTGGCAGGGTCATTGTAAGGTGGGCAAAGAAATCAGACAAGATCCACATAATCCACTTTGCACGATAGTAATAACTTGTCAAAAATTTTTGTTGTCCAGCAGTTTAAAAGTAAGGAATAAAATAAGATATAACCATTATATTCTTTTTTACTCTTTTGAAATATAGAGATAATACTTAGCCAATAATCATATATATATTTTTTTTGTTTTTGTTTTCCAGACATAATGCTAACAGGCAGAAGAAGTTGTCAGGTAGTTAGTAGTAAAGATCAATAAGTTAAGAAAATACAAATAGACAAACAAAAATGCTGATTCCTTGAAATTTGTATAGAAGATGAAACACATATGGAAGCCAATATCAAAATAAGTAAATTAAGAAATACACAACATTTTAAGAAGACCAACTATAACTTAAGGAGTTTTCTCTCAGATTCTGGCATATCCTTGATTACAGTTTAACCCTTTTGTGAGTGTGGCAGAGATTTTATAAGTAGAAGATGTTAGTACTTAAGTGACACTTTTCAATGCCTGTCGACTAATCTAAAAATCTAGAAGGACAGTCATGATAAGTACGGTTGTCTTCCATTTTGGCCAGAAACCATTCTGCTTTTCCCATGTGAGACAGCCTACCATTTCCCTCACAGTCCGGGCAGAATGAGGTGTGAAAATCGAAAGCTAAATCCCTTGAAATCGGAGACAATGTTTTCCTTTCCTGTACCTGTCCAAAATGGTCACCAACAAGTTCCAATTTACTAAATAAAAGTCACATTTTTGATTGATGATAGTATGGAAAACTTTTAGGAAAATCCCTAAATGGTTCATGACATTGTCAATATAGTACCTTGTAATAATTTATCCATCTTTTGGGAATGATCAGTACTCGTAGATTAATACTTCTGTTCCGTATAAAGTAGACAAAGGTGGCTGTGTCCTTTGTCTGAAGAATAGTCTCTTGATGTGTACAGTGGGGAAAAAAGAGTAGTGACTACTAGTCCTCCACGTGAAGCCACATTTCATTTGATTATTTGCTGACTGGCTATTTGATATGACTATCTTTGGAAAAAGATCACACAAAAATATCTCCGTTTGTACATTCCAATAAAATGAAAGGAAATCCAATAAGATTTCTCTGTATTCTCACATTTGTTACTCTGGGAAAGCAATAGAAAACTAATATACTAACCACATGGTTAAATTTAATTGGACATTTAACCCCAGGCTCTTATAAAGGTGCGTGGGGGTTGGAGAGGAAGACACCTATTTATTAAAAGCAGTGGATGGACAGAGAAGCCTTGGCCTCCACTCTCATCTCCTCCGGGACTGTGCCCAAGCTGTATGATGCCCTGCTTGGAGCTACTGACCCTCTGGGAAGCGATGGAGGATGTTTGGGTCTCAACATATTAACTGAATAAGCAAGATCCAGGCTGCCCTGCCCTGTTTGAGGGCTCAGTCTTGTGGCAATGGTCTCTCCTTGTCCACCACTCTGATAGGAAGAACCCAAGAGTATTTATTGGTGTTCAGGTTTCCAGAGAAACAGAACCAATAGGATATATAGATATAGATACATACAGATATAAGTATAGAGATAGGTTATAGACATAGATATAATAGATACATGTACACATATATATACATATACATATGTATATATATGTTTATTGATACAATAGATACATAGATACATATACACATATATTCATATGTGTGCACACATAAAAATACATACATGCGAGTAAAGAGAGAGATGCAGGCAGAAAGAGAGAAAGAGAGAGATCTACTCTAAGGAATTGGCTCATTCAGTTATGGAGGCTGAGAAGCCCTATGATCTAACATCTGCAAGCACACCCAGGAAAGCTGGGGACGTAATTCCAATCCAAGTCTGAATATCTGAGAACCAAGGGAGCCAGTGGTGTAAATCCCAGTCCAAAGTCAGGAGAAGACCCATGTCTCAGGTGAAGTAGGCAGGCGGGAAGAAAAAGGAGTACATTCTAAATTTACTTTTTCTTCTGTTCAGGCCCAGAAAGAAAATTGATAGTGTTCACCAACATCTGGGAAGGCAGTTTACTGAGCTCACCGGTTTAAATGCTGATCTCATCCTGAAACATCCTCACAGATACACTCAGAAATAATGTGTAGCCTGGGCAGCCCGTGGCCAGTCAGGGTGATGCACAATTACCCATCACTCCAGGCTTCTTCCTCAAGGCCGTCTCGGCCACACCTGTCAGAATAGCAGCTGGATGCTCCTTGGTGCATTTTCTCTGAAGACCAATGAGTTAGAAGCACCATCCATTGCTATTGGCTCAGTCAGGTTTGTTTGCTTAGGCGAAAATGCTAGGAATTAAAAAATAAAACAGCTTATGATATTTAAGGATTCATATTTAAAAATTCTTACTTTTACTTTTCCTACGTAAATACAGTTCATACAAAGGCTGATACTTAGTAATTTTTTCTCATCTCCTAAAATCATATAGTCAAAAAGAACTTCAGATATCTCCTCTATTTCCAGAGAAATTTGCCAATTCCAGTCAACCCAACAAATAGTTATGGGGTACTTATTTCTAAAATAGTTTTAAAAAATTGTCAATGTAATAAACACCACCATTAATTACCAGGCACTGTGTTTATTGCTTTATATTTAATACTTCACTGTAATATCAGAGAATACATACAATATTAGCCTTATTTAATTGGATGAAAAGACAAGCCAAAAGGATATGCCAAGAGGTCCTCTTCCTGAACTAAAGAAATGTATAATCCCAGAGAGAGAATTGCCAATAACATATAATTTAGTAGTACTATACTATTCTGTATTATCCTATGCTGTACTATATTACACTACACTATACTGTAATGACATAGCTTGAAGTCAGAATTGAGATTACTTTTCATAATTGTAGAGAGGTGATGTCTGCATGGAAAGGTAAGAATCACTTCATGGACTGGATGTCATCTGAGATAGATCTAGAAAGATGTTATTGACTTTATTTATTGAGCAATTAACATGCACCAGACTCTACACATAACTTGTTTCTAATCATTATTGTACTTATAAGAAAAGTATTATTATTTCTATGTTATAGTCAAAACTTATCAGATAGTTCAAGTTAATGGTTTTCAATCTTGAATGTGCATCAGAATCATGTGGAATGCTGGTGAAAGCACAGATTTCTGAGATCCACTCTCAAAGATTTTTAACTTGGTAGATCTGAGGTGCCATTGGAAATTTTGCATTTCTACCGTGTTCCCTGGTGATGTTAAGGCTGCTAGTGTGGGACCACATTAAGGAGCATGGTTTAAATGATTTGACCCATACCAATCTCAGACAGTTAATAAACAGCAGGGTTAGGACGTGAACCACAGGTCTCTCTGCCTGTATCAACAGGCTGCGTTTATTCTTGCCATGGAACTGATACATTTTCTAAGTTTAGTGAATGAAGGGATTTAGTAAGTCAGTTCACTTTGTCTGCTGCTCTTCTTCCCCATCTCCTTTGCCCCATTAGTGCAGTCCGTTTTCTTCTGTAGCTTAGGGAAATAATTTACTTGTTTGCAGTTATATGCGCTCTGGAGCAGGTCAAGAGAGAACCTCAGAGAAACACAAAAGGACCTCTAATGAGAATTGAGTGATATCCTTTAAACTATAAATTAAGCGATGGAAACATCTATATTTGGTATCAGTAAAAATCGCCCATTTTCTTCCTACTGTACATCCTACATTTGTACAGTGCTTTGTGAAATTTTAAAAATTCCTGTCCAGTTGCACTGATTTCTTTGATCCTCACAGCAACTCTGTGTCTATTGGCAGGGCGGCTTTTACGTCACTGAAGCAGAGGAAGCACAAGATCAGAGGGTGGAGGGACTCCTCAAGGCTCCTTGGCTGGTAAGCCTTATGCATTTCCATGTAGTATATTCTCACCAGCAGAGAAGGACTCAAGTGCATCTTTAAGGGTTTAAAGGATAAGGCTTTTTGATAATGGATTGTTTTTTTTTATTTAAAATATGGTTATCCTTAGTTGCTGAAATGATGATTTTCTAATCAAGAATTAATAATAGGAGTTTTTGATTGTGGAAGCAGAAGTAAATTTTCTATCATCAATACAGAGGGTTAAATCTGATTACACACTACATAAAAATAGAGAAAGGCAAGGGAAATTCAGTGTTAATTCCACTTTTTCAATATACACGTATCTCTAATAACTCCACTTATATCACTAGAGATTCACTGGGGCTGCTGCCCAGAATAATGAAGATTGCCCTTTTATAAAAAGAATCTAGAACACCAGTAGTTTTGAAAGATGGTTCTTTTCACTTCCATTGGGCAGGAAAACCATTGCACTTCAAGCAGAGCTTCAACATGAAGGGGAGATGAGTTAGGAAAATGATATTTCTTCCTTCTTTGTAATAATTGAAGAAATTTATGATACTAGGCCTTTCCCAGACTTAACTAGATTACCCTAGGCACTTAGGGAAAGAAGTCCCTAATGGAGCAGAGATCCTAAAAGTAGAACAAAAATTTTACAGTCTTTTACATCAAGAGGGACCTCTGTTTTGTGCCCGAGGTCCATTCAAATTGAAACCCATGCCGTCTCTCTTTTACACTTATGAAAGCCAAGCTTTTTGAACATACTTTGCTTCTCATATTTGCCTCTGAGGAACTATCACAAAATGAACCAAATGTTTAACATGACAAATTATGTTACTTATATAATAGGATTCCTGAAAACCTGCAGCACCAGGTTTTCCAGCACCCAGATCTTGAAAGGAACCTCAGAGAAGGGGAAACGTGGTGGCAGAATGTGTCGCCTGAGGTTTTCTAGCCAGAGCTTTGGGGAAGCAACAACGGCAACCTACCCCAGCCTTTTCTGCTTTGCAGCAAAGATAAGCTAACTCAGTGTAGGAAAAGAGGTCAGGCTTTTTCTGTGGCAAACAAAGTTAAAAGGAACAAAAGCCTTGCAAGTGGTGGTCCCAAGCACTAACCAAAGAACAAGCCTCCTGTGTACTCCGTGGAGAGGTCTGGGGTCGTATGTTGGCTCTGTTAGGAACCTCCTACGTGGAGGAAAGAGCATGCTCACAGAGTTTGTCTTCAAATACAGGGCCGATGACATGCATCAACAGGGTCCTGTTTCCCACACTTGAACAGATGACAGGATTTACAATTTTTTCTGATCACCAAGTTGTTGATCTCCTATGAGTAGCTCAGTCAGAGGCATCCTTTTGTTCTCTATTGGGGAAAAACGCATTACTGGTTTTGAGCTCTGAGCATCCTGTACATAAAAGTGCATCCCAAAGCTAAATTTCAACTTACTTTGTATCCAAAATCAAGGTGTTTAGATAACGCAGACACACTCAGACAAAGACTCATTCTACTGATCTTCAGTGAGACTCTAATGACAAGAGTTTCACATCTTAATAATTGCAGCTGCACAGCACAGAAGCTTACTAGTTCGTTTTCCCTCAATTAGCCTTCCCGAAAGATGCTGAATATTCAGCATAATTATTTTAGGGCCAAAAAAAATTGCCTTTAGTGTACTGGTAATCACACCCTATGGCTAATCACTTGCGGCGGTAAGTCCTAAAAGAGTCTGATGTATGGGTTTTGTAATTTGTATTTACTCTACACTTAGAAAACTAGAGTGAATGAACCAGGCTGCATGTGAGATAGTTAAGGGAAAGTCTCAGAAGTTCAGATTATAAGTTGGCATCATTTTTATTTAAAAATGCGATTATTATTCATCATGAAATCATGGTTGACTTTTGCTTTATTCTGTCTTTAAACATGTGTTGCACATTGTCTGTAATAGGCACTGTCGGGTGATAAACACTGATCTCTTCCGGGAAGGAGCTTACTTACCATTTAGTTAGAAATACTAGCAATAGGGGTGCCTGGGTGGCTCAGTTGGTTAAGTGTCCGACTTCGGCTTAGGTCTTGATCTCGCAGTTTGTGAGTTCGAGCCCCGTGTCAGGCTCTGTGCTGACAGCTCAGAGCCTGGAGCCTGCTTCAGATTCTGTGTCTCCTTCTCTCTCTGTGCCTCCCCTATTCACACTCTGTCTCTTTCTCTCTCAAAAATAAATAAACATTAAAAAAAAAACCCGTCTTAAAAAAAAAAAAAGAAATACTAGCAATAAGCTTCCTGATACAGACTCTGCCCAGGTAAGGCCAGACACATTATAAGAACTTAGAAAACTGGTGTAGAATGAATGAATGAATGTTTAAAAACAAACAAACAAACAAACAAACAAACCTTACAACTGTTGCCAAATAGTTGCACCAATAGATATTACAGACATCCTGCCGCCAATGTTTGCAAAAGGAGAGAACAACATGAATTCTGATGGTTAAGAAAGGTCTCTTTGAGCATCAGAATCCTTATTTGTAAAATGCCTATTTATATCCATTCAGTTAAAATGTATTAATTGAGGTTGTCTGGGAAAATGCTTTGTTAAACCACAGATCTCTGCTGGGTGAAAGGACATTGTATTGCATGAGGAAAAGTGGAATTTGGTCTCAGATGATGGCCGTGATCTGGTTGGCCAGGGAATGCGGTAAATGTGCATGTCTGTGACTGTAAGAAAGAGGGAGGCATGCCCAGGAAACAGCAAAAAACCATATGGCCGCCTCGATCCCTATATGGAGTATAGGGTTGCTACTGGAAGTGTAAACTGGCGTTTGAGGGGTACAATTTGGGACTTTTGTCTTCTAGAAAATGGAGACTAAGTGAAAAGTTTCAAGTTTCAAGCATGATAAAGAGCTTAGGCTTTTAATAGTGTAATTTGGAGGATTGTGAGGAGCAGAGTTGCAAATCAGGGGAGTTTAAAGTCTGGGGAGCCACCGGCAGGGTATTAGTTTAGTCAGTTGATAGTTGGGTAAACCATAGGGGACAGGACAGGAAGCCGGGGATAGATAAGCCCTAAGGGTGAACATTGAATCTACTATCTTAACATATAATATGCAAAAGACATATAAAAATCGTATCTTTGTTAATATTTCAGTAATTAGGAGGGATCTTAATATATCATCCTCAAGACTTTGTTCCGCTCACTACAGATAGGCAGCCTTCGTGCATGATTTGTTCGTTTGAAATGACCATAATTCAGCTGCTAAAACAACACAAAACAAAATAAAAACGTGATTATTATAAAGTACTTAAAGGAGATGTTGAAAATTGATTGGTTGGGGGCTCCTGGGTGGCTTTGTTGGTTAAACATCCAACTTCTGCCCAGGACATGATCTCACTGTTTGTGAGTTCGACCCCCACATCAGGCTCTGTACTGTCAGCTTAGAGCCTGGAACCTGCTTCAGATTTTGTGTCTCCTCTCTCTCTGACCCTCCCCTGTTCATGTTCTGTCTGTCTCTCTTTCTCTCAAAAATAAATAAACTTAAAAAAAATTAAAATTGGGTGGAACATACTAGCTCAACTGGTGATCCGATATAATTGAAAAAAAAAAAGAGGTGAACAAAAGCCTTCACTGGGTTGTCTCTGATAATATTTTATAGAGATATTCTGAGGAAGTTTTCAGTAAAATGTAGTCTATGGAAAAATAAAATGAACTCACCCTGTTTCTTAGCATGCAAATTTCACTAGATGACAGATGAAGTATCTATAGTTAACAATAGAAAACAATTTTTTTCTAACAATTTAAAATTTTTTATTCAGGAAGATTAATCACATGCAAATTTAGTTATCAACACTTTGTGTGTGAGTGAAAAATCCTTGAAAATGTGACCTCCATCAGACCTTTGTCATATTTTTATTTCTGAGAAACTAGAGGAACAATATGGAATGATATATATGAAAATTTTGTCAAGGTGTCTGACTGAATTTAATTAAGAAAAGGACTTGGTTTTAAATATGTTTTTGGCATCTTTGAGCATTATATGCAATGGGTTTTGCAGAAAGTAAGAAAATGTACAGTTTCTTAGAAGAAAATAACTCTCTGAAGTGAATCCAAAAAACAGAAAATGGAAATATAGTTGGGAGCAAGTGCATTAGAATCATAGCATGGAGAAATTGCTGGATAGTATTTTAAATGTATAGTACATCTCATCTCTAATATGCATATGGATGACTTATCTCTGACACTTTTTATAGAGATGCCTGGGTGGCTCAGTCAGTTAAGGTGTCTGACTCTTGATTTTGGCTCAGGTCATGATCTCACAGTTAGGAGATCAAACCCCACGTCAGGCTCTGCTGACTGAAGAGCCTGCTTAAGATTCTTTATCACTCCCTTTTCTTCTCCCCAGCTTGTGCTCGCTCTCTCTCTCTCTCTCAAAAAACCAACCAAACAAACAAAAACGAACTATAAAGTGAGGAAAAACATAACTAAGAGTTATGAGGAAAAGGAGAGTATACTTTAAACTTAGACATGTCCTGGAAATCTTACTTTTTTAAGTTCTCTTACTTAAAAGAGAATAAACATTATTTAGCAATTGACTTCTGACATATTTTTCTTTCAACAGTTTAGGCAGCACATGAGATCCTATACTTAATTATTTCAAAAGAAGAGAATTATTGATGATTAAAATGGTTAGAAATATTAAAAGAAATTGGCTATTGTTTTAGAGTTTAATCCGACAAGAAGACAAGTGTTGTCTAGGTATCTTTAGCTGCTAACTACCAGGAAGTGCTATTTGCTAGACACTGAATTCTTTACATGGCTGATGGACATTGTTTGACAGGTGGTGTCTTATCTGCAAAATGGAGACCATAATAGCAATTACTGCACCTCTCCTCTTGGTTCTGAGCCTCTATACTTTGGAGTGCCTTTCTTGAAATTTTTGGGATCCCTTTTGGTGCCTGGGAACAGTCAATACTCTGGAAGGGGGCCCTGAGCCCAGACTCAATTCCCTGTGGGTCATGGTCACTGGTAGTGCCACCTTTGAAACTGTCCAAGTTGTCCTTTGATACCGAGGTACAGCCAGAGACGGCAGTGTTGTCACAGCCTGGTGTCCTGGACCTGCTCTAGTCCTGCTCCCCTTCTTCTCTCCCGCCATGCCACCTGCGGTAGTCCATTCTGGCAGCTCTAGTAAAATACACCCATCAGTTAGCGTGCAGACATCAGAAACGTGTCACTTACAGTTCTGGAGGCTGAAGTCTGAGGTCAGGGTTTCAGCGTGGTTGGGTGGGGGCTCCCTTCTGGGTGGCAGACTTTTCATGTATCCTCACATGGCAGAAGAGACTAGGAATCTTTCTGGGGCCTCTTTAAAAGCATTAAAGAGGGCTTCACCTTGATCTAATTTGCCCTCAAAGTCTTCATCTACTAATATGATCGTATTTGTGGGTTAGGACTTCAGCATACACATTTTAGGAGGACACCAACATTCAGACCATAGGACTGTCACAGGTGCTAGCACCATACCATAGATGTCCCATGAATTTCCGGGACTCGTGTCTGTGGGCTCAGTTTTGAACCCTATACTTTGGCTCTGGTTCCTAGATGGCAGCCTTGCAAACAGATAACTATTTTATGGTGTCGCTTGACCTTGGGCTGTTGAAATGATACGTGCACACTGATCTGGGTCATTCAAATTACTTTTATAGCCACGGGCCCTGCACAAAATATTTACACAAAACCTCTACAAAATTTGTTAGCTACATTATGATTCAGATAAAATCATCCAGAATAATTGATTAAGATCTGTTGTTATAATAGCCACTTGTGAAATGTAAAACTAATGACTGACTTCAGGCAACCAATTGTAGTTTTCTGGGAAAAGACATTTGAAAAGTGGCAATTTGTAGGAAAGTGGATGGACCTCGAGGGTGTCATGCTAAGCAAAATAAGTCAGGCAGAGAAGGACAGATACCATATGTTTGCACTTCTAGATCTAACAGGAGAACAGGAGAAACCTAATGGAGGACCAGGGGGAGGGTAAGAGAGAAAGGGAGTTGGGGAGAGAGAGGGCCGCAAAACTTGAGAGACTATTGAATACTGAAAACGAACTGAGGGTTGAAGGGGGAAAGGGCAGGGGAGAAAGAGGTGGTGGTGATGGAGGAGGGAACTTGTGGGGAAGCGCACTGGGTATTGTATGGAAACTAATTTGACAAAAAACTACTTTAAAAAAAGAATATAGTATATAAAATGCAAAACAAAAAAAAAAAAAGAAAAAAGAAAACATTTTGCTACCTTCTTAGTTGTAAGATTTACTACCAGTTCAAACAAATGTGTATGTTATCTGCTTTTCACTGAGAATATCCTGTTATCCTATGATGTGTAAGTTACCTCATTGTAATTAGAGTAGTTCTGAAAAAATGCCTCTGTAAAACCTGTTTCTGTACCCTTTTCAAAGCATCTTTATCACTGAGAATTATTTGTAAAAATTCCACTTTTTGATGTCATGTTAACACTTAACTCTATAAATAAAGGCACAAAACCTGGCAAGAGAGAGATGCCAGGCTGGTGACCAAGAAAAAAAAAAAAAAAAGAAAAGAAAAGAAAAGTGACATTTTAGCACAATAAAGATAGTAAGGATGATTGATCAATAAAATCACATTTCTTTAAATATATTTTGCTTTGTAAAAAATCTCAATACTTTGTCCCTTTTTACCTACAGTTCACCATGAAATAGCAACACATGTCCTGGCCTAACGTACCCGCAAACCCGCTTTGGGTAAACTCTACTCTAAAGAAGTGTCCAGAGCCCCAGAGATAATGCATTCTCAGAGAGGAGAGAAACGGAGTGGGCATCAGCATAGAAGCACTGCCCATACCCAGTAGCCCCTGCACTTGACAAGGCATTTACACCTTTTCCTCATTGTACCAGCCAGCCATCAAGTGCCTTCTACCCTCCTCCTGCCTCCTTCCCCCTTGCTACCCTCTTCCGACGCAAACACAAGCCATGCTCAGCTCTCAGAGGTGCTGACAGCAGAACACAACCCTGTATAACCGGGAGAACTGAGGCCTCCAGGCATAAAATATATCAGGGCTTGAAAATATTGCAGGCAGGAGCTGTAGAATGACTCTTGGTTTTGGTAGAGGAAATAATTTCCTCTACTGAATATGGTACTGAAAATGGGTCATATTTGAAAAGAAAAGAATGACTAGGAATGAATATACTAGCTTATTATTATAATGAAATTAGTAATAAAACAGCAAGGAGACTTTGTCCATAGAATTTCCTGAAAGATGCACATAAATCAAAACTAGGTTATTTTGTGACTCAATCTCAGATCTCTCAATTTTCTATCTTAATAATCTGATGGTGGTCAATGGACTATTTAAAAACATGTTTCATTTATTTGCTTTTCATTAGAGTTCCGGTTTTCCAAAGTACTTGAAGTGTGTTGAAAGGAAAAACCACTTAGTAAAAGGCATATGAAAAAAACAGTTTGGAGTTAGCAGATGTTGATCAGTTTATCCAATGCAATCAATGTAGGGAAGATTGCATGTGCGGTTAACAAAACGATGAATATATTTATATTCATTGGAAAGTTTATAGGGAAAGAATGGAGAGGGCTCTGTACTTAAAAAAGCACCAGTCTGAAACTCTAGAGACTACAAAAAATGACCAGAAATGTGATATTGGATATCACACAAGTCCATCTGTGCACCGTTCTCATTGTTTATAGAATAAAGTGATTAAAATAAATGATCTCTTGGATCCTTTCCAGTTGAAACATGTTATGCTTTAAGCATAAAGATCTTACTTCATATCATTCTATCAGGTAAGATTTAATAGTTCAGTAAAGAAACAATAAATTTGAGGAAATATATTGTATCATATTAATGTAGCAACACTTTTTCTCTATTTAAATTAGACTCATAATTAATAAGTACATTCTTAAGGAAGGAATATATATAAAACAATTTGAGAATAAGGTTTGTTTTTTAATTGTGTTTTACTCAATTTCTAATAGTTAAGAAGCCTTCTCTATCTATAAGTAAACCTGTATACATATATCTGTATGTATACACACACACACACACACACACACACACACATATTGATGAACAATCCTATTCAGTTTATAAGAATTTGGAATAAGGTGCCTCCTGTTGCCTTCACATTGGAAAAAAAAAACATGAATTGACAGGGAAAACTCATTAGTTCGAAAGATATACATTGTTTTTAAAAGAACAGTGTATCTTGCAGAATTGATTAAGCCATGGAAAGAAAATTGTTTTGGGGGATTAGATATCAAAATTGAGTGAAAAATCAATGGGATGGAATATTTGACTCCACTGATACTGTATCAGAAGGAGCTAAATTAGAGGTAATGTAATTTAAAATTCTACAGAGTTTATTGGATGCTTTCCAAATTACACAGGTGTGATCTGTTGGACTCAGAGAGATACTTTGTTGGCAACACAGAGAAACAGGTGGAAAAAATAACCCGTCTTATGATGTGTGAAGACTAGAAAATATTGATGGCACATTGATATGATTAATAGGATGTAGGATTATTAGAAGGAAAACAAAATTGGCAGCATTAATACTTGAAATAGGAACAGCTGGAAGAACTATTGAAGGCATAGTTGGTTAGAAGGGAGGGAGACACCGACTTAAAACAAGGGTTGGAAAGGATCTGTTGAAAAATTTGGAAATGGACTATTTTGGTGGCTTCTAAGAAAAAAATAAAATTTATGTTACTTTAGCCAACAAGTTACATTTTACCAAAGCACATTAATTGATTTTATTTTGTTTAGCAAGTGTTAATGTTGCCATTCTTTAGTGAAGAAGCAAGTAAATAAAATCACTCAGGGGCTTTCTGAATCGGTATAGGTTATGGTAAAAATGAGGCACTCCTGTTTCTTGGAGGACCCTTGATACTATTGTATTTAATAGCTTGACATCAGAAATCTTTGTAAACATGAAGTACAAAGTTGACTATGAGAATCAAAGAGAAACCTGTTATTTATTGTTTAGCAGCTTCAGTTATAACATTGGTGTATATATGGGTAAGCATGTTTAAGAAAGCGAGAAAAGGAAATCAACAGAAAGATTAGAGAGGAGGAGAAAATTGGAGCTCCTGAGTGCCTCAGTTGGTTGAGAGTCCGACTCCTGGTTTCGGCTCAGGTCAGGTTCCCAGGGTCATGGGATCGAGCCCTACGTTGGGCTTTGTGCTGAGCATGGATCCTGTATAATTTTCTCTCTCTCTCTCTCTCTCTCTCTTTCTCTGTCTCTCTCTCTCTCCCTCTCTCTCCCCCTGTTCTCTCTCCCCCCTCTTTCTAAAATAAATAAAATGAAAAAAATTTTAAAAAGGAGAAAATTAATTTAAAAAATAAGAATAGAAGAAGACTATATGTACAGAATTGGACTGCATACAGGAAAAAAGATGATCTGAAAATATCTAAAAAGTTATTTAAAAGATAGAGAAAATCCGTATTAAGGGCAGCCCGTTTGTTGAAAGTGTTTTAGCAGTCCCGTGCCTGGCATCGGGGCCCTTTGTGACCTGTCTGGACTGTATACTAGAGCCTTTCTCCTACTTCTCATCAAGTCAGACCCCCACCTTCTAGATCCATAGTATTTTGTGAATTGGATACTTTCCCCAGAGTTTCATCACAAACACGTCTCGTTCACTTATTCTGTACTTGTTGTGTACAATCTTCTAGAAGTAGATTCTTCATTCCCAGATCTTCTGTAACGTATGTGAAGCTTCTCTGACAACTACCCTTTTTATCTTACTGAAATTTAGTTCATGTGTAATTCTGTGTTGCCTTTGTAAGTAGGAACCAATGACAGACATTTTTCTTTAATTTTACATTTTTCATGTGTGTCTAGCAATGTGTTAGATTAGTTATGGATATGTATTGTGAAATAAATAAATAAGTAGATGATTGTTTGACCCGTGAGTGATCCACACTAATCCTTATGCTATAACATATTTCACGGTGAAGCATTTATTTTACCAAAAATATTTGAAACAACATGTGAAGTAAAGTAAAGTTCTTAGTTTAAAGTATTATTTAAAAAATGTTTAGGAACGAGATATCAAGGGGCTCCTGGTCAGATCAGTTGGTTATGTGTCCAGCTTCAGCTTTGGTCATTAACTCATGGTTCAGGAGTTTGAGCCCCGCATTGGGCTCTGTGCTAACAGCTCAGAGCTTAGAGCCTGCTTCAGATTCTGTGTCTTCTCTCTCTGCTTCTCCTCTGCTCATGCTCCATTTCTGTCACTCAAAAATAAATAAATGTTAAAAATTTTAAAAAGAACAAAATATTAAGAGTAAGGACAGCGTGTATACACTCATGTACCCTCTCTTTCCCACAAATTATTATCCTGGTCCAAGCAATAGCAGAACTGTTGGTAAAACTTAAGAGTTCTCCTAGATGTCTGGAGAAAAAGAATATGGTATCCTTCATTCCCTGGACACTACATAAGAGGTGATATAAAATATCTCCATGAATAGGCATAATGGTTTTTAAATATTAATATAAAACCAAAAACATGTGAGTTGAACTATGACTTCTGACAATAAGTTAGGGAATGCAAGTGAACAGAAATAATTTTAATGAGTTCAGAAAAAAAATGGGATAAAGGAGAGATAAATACAAATATATGTAGGATTAAATATGGGAAAGGAGAAATAAAAAAGAACAGCGGGCCCTCAGCATAATTGCCAGGGGACTGAATTCCCCTGCAGAAAGACAGCAATATTGTGGTAGGAGAGTCAAAAACAAAAATCCAGCTATGATGTATTTACAAGGACATCTAAAATGAATTGGCAAAGGGAAGTTTAAAATAAAGGGCAGGGAAAGCTATATCTGGTATATGTAAAATAAGACAGCAGAAGCGGCAATATTATTATTAAAGCATAATTCAGTAGCAAAAGATTTAAAAAGAATAAAAAGGGATTTATTTTTAATAAAAAATTTAAAACATGGTATAAGCGATATATCTATGCACTGCATGTATATGGAGGACACATTTATGAAACAAAAAAAATCATAATTACAAGGAAAATTGATAATTAAAAAATTAGGTAATTTCGCTACCTGTATTTCAGTTTGCTAGGCTAAGACACAAAGCATACGGGTGATTAAGAACTTCCTAATACAATCAAGGGTAAGAATACACATATTAATATCTTCAGAAATATTTCTTGAGCACCAACAGTCTGTAGGCTATTTTCTTGTCATTGGGAAAATAGTAATACACAAACAACAGCAATAACAGCAAATATCATGTAGAAATTTCTGTCTTTCATTAATGTTATTACTGTTCACTTATTTTTGAGAGAGACTGAGTGTGAGCAGAGGAGGGGCAGAGAGAGAAGGAGACACAGAATCTAAAGCAGGCTCCAGGTTCTGAACTGTCAGCACAGAGCCCGGCACGGGGCTCAAACTCACGAGCCGTGAGATTGTGACCTGAGTTAAAAGTCACATGCTTAACCAACTGAATCACCCAGGTGCCCTGAAATTTGTGTCTTTCAAAGAGAGACTGTACAGTCTTCTCATGGTCAAGGAAGGGTTTTTTTTTGTTCTTTTTTGTTGTTATTTTTAGGAGCATATAATGGATTCCAAAGAAAAGTATAGTAGCATTTCATAATGATTTGTCTGAATTTCCATTATGTAATAGTACTGTTAAATAAATGAACAAGTACATCAATGATTTTTTTGTTTTTGTTTTCTTTTTTGATTTTTTGGTTCTTAATGCTAAAAACTGTAAACACTTGTAGCTTGGAAAAAATATAAATAACCTCAGGATCAAAGACAAAGAACAAAAACGAAAACTAAAATTATTTAGAAATAATGAAGAGAAATTAGGGGCCACAACTAAAGCTGTACTTAGAGGACCACAAATGTCTTAAGTACTCTTTTAATTAATAAAGAAATGATATTATTTAAGACTGCAATGAACTTTAGAGCATAAAGTAAAAACAGCATGAAAGAAATAAGACAGGTAGACGGAATGGATAAGATAAAGTACAAATTATAAAACTGAAAACAATAAGCAAGAAGGATAAGTAAAATTAAAAGATGATTCTCTGAATAGATTCTTAAAATGGAAAAAAATTGGTGAGTCTGATTAATGAAAGAAGAAATATACTTAAAAGTATAATAATATCTAAGGACAACAGAAGAGATATAACCGTAAACAGAAATGGTTAAAAATGTATGTGCAACTTTCCAGTTTTAATTTAAATATCTAGAATGAAGGGATAGTTTTCCAGAAATATAATAACTAATACAATTGACTCAAGGAGCTGAATAACTACAGACAAAAAGGAAAAATAGCTGAAGATCTATGATTTTTTTATTTTTAAAAGTTTTTTATTAAATTTTTTAATGTTTATTTATTTTTGAGAGAGAGAGACTGTGACTATGAGACTGAGCTGAGTGTGAGGAGCAGAGAGAGGGAGATGCAGAATCTGAAGCATGCTCTAGGCTCTGAGCTGTCAGCATAGAGCCTGACCTCGGGCTTGAACCCACGAATGGTGAGATCACGATCTGAGACAAAGTTGGACACAACCCACTAAGCCACCCAGGTGCTCCAAGACCTATAATTTTTAAAAACTGCTATGTTCACAGAGTTTTATCACAAAATTATACTAAACTTTTAATAAACAGAGAATTCCTTTATTAAAACTATCCAAGATAATATAGAATTTTAGAAATATCAATGTTTTATGAAATTACACAACCTAGAAAAATAATTTAAGAAATCAAATCATGATTAAATAATATTATGAATAAAAATGCTAGAATTTTAACTAGATAATAGTAAGTTGAATATACTAATGCATTAAACTTAACTATTATCTAATACCAACACTAATTAGAGTTTTCTTGAAAAATGAAAAGACATTTAAGACCATAAGAGCCATCAGTATAATTCATAAAACCAACAATAAAGACGTAAATAACATTTAACAATATTTAGCAAACGTTCCACTTAAACTGCTATGGAAAACAGAGATAGATTGAAACTAGTGTGTTAAAGACTGTTACAGCCAGGAAATTGGATTGAAGAATAAAATAGTAAGGTTGTTTTCACTAAATTTGGGTGTACATTATCACTACCATCATTGAGCCCCATTTTGAAGATAGTAATTGCAACAAGTTAAGAAAATGAAGTAATAAATATACATATTTAAAATAAAGCTCCTGGGAGCTTTATTCAGGGTACAAAACAGAACAGGAAATTACCAGAGCAAACAAGACTAGCTCCATCAGAGGCCGAAGCAGCAAAAACAATTTGGTGCAGAAAGTTAAAGAAGCATCAGGACCAGGGAGCAGAAAACATTCTATCATTGTAAAGAAGCTTCAGTATTTGTACATTCTTACAAATTCATGTTTTTCTTGGTGTTTTAATATATGCATATATTTAGTTTTTTTATCTAAAATATATCAAATATTTAATAGCAATACTTAAAATATGTAATTACAAACCAGTAACAACATGTAGTATTATTATCTGAAAGGAGAGTGCTGCAATTCTGCACTGAAATTGCAATCATTAATTTGGTCTGCAAAATGACAAGGCAGCAGGCATGACAGGCAGCATGTAACCCAGTAGCATGGCCAAACCATGCCAGCTTGGGTGTGTCAAGCTCAACCGAAGATAGATTTTTCTCATTCAGGGGTGTACTGTTGAGGATTCGAGCAGGAGATTTAGTAGTGGGAAAGAGAATAAGCCTAACTGAATACTTCTATGTTGGAAGAGATGATGTGACTAGGAAAGCAAACAGATCAGAACTTGACCTTGGATTTCGGTTTAGGAGAAAGAGAACTTGATATTTCCCCTCATAAAGTAATATTTGAGCAGCTGTAGAAGATTTCTTGGAAGAAGACCTAGATTTCTGTGTTTGTTCTACTGAGTTTGTTGTGCATTTAGAACCTACGAATTGAAATACTTAAGTGACTGAGAGATTCCCAAAAATAATTAAAGGGAAAAAAATACAGCATGAAGCAAGATCTGAAACCAGTCTGCTCTCCATGTTAAGAGAAATTATGAAGACAAAAGTAGCTGCCAGTCTTTTGTTAATAGAAGTGCATAAGGATTATATATCTAACTTTTTTGGTGGGGTCTCAATCACATACTAGCCTGCATGCATAAGGAAAGGACCCAGAGGTATTTGTCTGAAATGTGAGATCTTTCCTGCTAAATGTCAATCCACCCAAAGTAGGACCTCGTAGGCCCTGAAGGGTTGACAATCTTCCCAAAGCATCTTACAGCCAGAGAGCCTGGTACAGGGGGGAATAGAGCTCAATTTCTAATACGATTTAGTCTAAAGATAATTAGAAAGCTTAGTTCAGTCCCTAAAACCCTTCCAGAATTCACATGAGTTCGCTGGAACACTAATGGACTTTGCCTCATCGTAAATTTCCGCTTGAACTTGCTTATTCTGAATTATTCAGTATTCACCAAAGAGAAGTTAGTGTACAACTTTACTGCTTGTGTTTCTTCTGTCTCAGAGAGTGACTGATGATCTTGTTAGCAAGTTCACCCCCAGGTAACCCCATGGGTCAGTCTCCACAGATTGCCCCAAAGAGAAGGAAACACTAATGAAAATAAGATTTGAAAATGGGACAAGAGAGAAAATAAAAAGAAGCCCACTCAAATATTGATAGTTTAATTACTCTTTAATAGAGAGCTGAGGGACAGATAACAATGAGTCAAAAACTCATCCTTCTCTTCATTTTGTAAATGTTGGCACTAGAGAAGCTTTTAGTTTATCCAAATTCCCCTCTTTTATGAGGGAGATTCTAAAAGGTCCAATGCTAACAGCAGACAGAACCCAAGATATAAACTGGATTTTTTGACCTTTTCTTCTCCTCCCTTTTCTCTTTTGCTTTGTGTCAGATCACTTTCTTGAGCAGCAACTAATGGTAGAACAATCCCAGTGCCATTTAGCCCTATTTGGCTAGATGCACAGATGTGCTGTGCTTGAGGCACCCACTTGTCCTCACAGAGCCTGTTTTCTCATGACTAAACTAGTCATAAGAACACACCGGCTGCTTTACTTGTGGACCAAGATTATTATAAATCTTAAGTAAGATTATATGTACATATATTGGGCTACATATTGCAGTTATAGTCCTCAAGTTTTTACAAAATAATTTCTAAGATTTAGGGGACAGATTAAAAAAAACACTATGACTTAATTTCCTTTCTCCAGAATTAACCTCACCATTGTGATGTGTCTACTTTGAAGTGAAGTGGAGAACAACTAAACTATGTTCCTTTATGTTAGAAATGTGAGCTAGTCTGGGAACAATCATGACTTTGGGTGGAGATTCTCAAAGTGTGGCTCCATCCCCAAGACCCTTGGAAGAGTTCATGAGATGAACATAATTTTCATAAAAATTAGAAGCTATTATTTATCCTTTTCATATTTTTCCTCTCATGAACCTATAGTGTATTTTCCAGAGACAACATCATATGTGATATCATAACGGGTTGAGTGCAGAAGATTTGAAAATCTGGCTGTCTTCTGTTAAGCCAGACATGAAGGAGCTTTTTTTAAAATGTAAAGCAATGCTATTCTTCTCAGATTATTTTGTGATTTTAGAAAATAGTTATTCTTCATGAAAGCATGTTTTTCACACTAACATGCAAGGGATGTGTTGCTATTTTAAACTAAATAACTAAATAAATATATTTATATTTTTTTACTTAATTTAAAATATAGTAAATTTTGAAATGTACACTCAGTACAAACAAAAGCTCTTAGGGGTTCTCACTAATCCTCAGAGTATGAAAATCCTGAAGTCAAACATATTTGAGAACCACTGTTTACACGCTAGCAGGGGACGGTCAGTGGATTGTGAAGATGCAGTGATAATAAGCAATCATATTCAGTATTTTATTCAAAATAAAATGCTTGTAACATTATAGAATTTACAAAACACTTCTCATCTCTTTCAATGATTTGAATCCATGGTATTGTGTATTATTAGATAATATTCCTTTTCATCATTTCTGTAACCCTCCCGTGGCTTCAGTTCTCAGCTGTGTATTATGCTGAAGGCATTGGCAAGGGGCCATTTTCCCCGCTGAGTTCTTAACACCAGAAGGGTGAAATAGTGAAGTCCAGTTCTAAAAATGAGAGTCAAGAGGAATGCAAGCGAAGACGTCTTTACTTGAGGCTCAGTTTCCTTTTGTGAACCATAGTGGCCTCTTTCAGGTGAAATTTGCTGGAGTCCACTGCTCCAGTCGCTTCTGCACCTGACCTCCTCTGGGTACTGCGGACTTCTTTTTTCACTTTTTTACACTATTCATAGGGCTCTCCCGGCAGAATCTCCAAGACCCAAGTTGCTCTGAGGGGTCCACTTATTTTTTCACATGATTTCTAGACCTTCTAAGCCTCGTTGTTGTAAGCTGTACCCCCACTTACTGTCTGTTATGTTCTTCTGAGTTCTTAAAATTTGTGTTCCATCTCCTTTAGTTACATGAGTAGAACTTTACATTCATGTGAAGAAAGGAGTGGAAGGAGGAGAAGAAAAATTTCATGCTCTGCTTTATGTATATATGTTTGTATGCAGTATGTATGTACATATATACTCAGATTACATAGGAAAGAAATGAGTTTGTGCTATGCAGAAGAGGATGGAAAAGAATTCCACTCAGGGGAAGGAATAAGTTTAGATACAAAGACCTGATAGAAATACAGATATGCTTCCTTTCTTGATTATCTAACCACAGTAAAACTCTAAACTCAAGTGAAAAGTTATATTTGAGATGACATCTCTAAGAAAGCTCAAACATGTATTAACAACTATTCTGAGAAGTTTGGGCTGATTCTTTGACATGAGGGCTTACTGCCTATACAGTTCTTAACTCTAGGGCATTCTAAATGATGGTAGATGAAGAATACTGAAGGCTGAAAAGATGAATAAAGAAAAGGAAAATGATCCAAAGAAAAAGAAACACATTTGTGAGGGTCATTTTTGGTCAACAACACGTAGGGAAAGGAGGAAAAAGCACTTATGCATAGAGCAGAACCTAGAGAGCAATATGGAAGAAAAAAAATTTTTCTGCTGGGCTCGTGAGATAAAGGTTTACTTTCTCCTTTCAAGCATTTTCATTGATTTTTAGTTGTTATATTATTTCTTAAATAACATTTGCAACCCGGTCCTTGGGATCCAATGATTAAATAAACAATTAATTTGCTAGGCTCTAAAACATGATTTTAAAAGCGCTATCAATCTTGAGGGGGAAGAAAAATAACTAGCAGTTACATAAACAATTAGGTTGCAAATTGAAGTGTCAACACAGGCACTAATTAGTCTGCTGAGGTCACTTTTCGTGGATTTTTGAAATAGATGTGGTTCAGTGTGTTCATTTACATTCTAGTGAAAAGAAAGTGTCATTTCTTGTTCTTCAGTTCAAAAATGTTGTCCCTGAGAATTGGTCAGTCCAACCAAAATGAAACAATTACTTCTACACTCTTGATTAAACACAACAAAACAAATACAGATTCAACAAGGTATCTCAAAAGTCCTCAGTCCATTAGAGACAGATGGTTTCAAGTTTTCTTTTGCGCTTAAGGAAAATTTAGTTCTGTCAAGTTGTTACTTTGAGCACTTTACAGTGAAAGAAGAGTAAATGGACTTTTGTAAGGAAATATGTAGTTTTTAATTTGTGGAGGCAGGTGATGTAATATTGTCCTAAACCCTGAGTATCTCTGGAAGAGTCCAGAGCAGAGATTGTAACCCTGTAATGAGTCATCTAGAGGAGAGGCCTACAAGAAATAACACAAAATAAATGAAGCCTTTACTTTTAGCCTATCCCTTGCTTTATTCTTCTAACATTGGATAACGACTTCATGGTTTTACAGATTTAAACAGATGAGTATTTAGACTTTGGACTGCAATGCGATGACGTGGAAACGTCTTCCTGCAGTCTCATTGTCCTCTCTTTGCATTTCTTCTAATACTGACTTAATCTATATGCTTATTGTTTATTGTCATGCCTTCTTTTCATCAACACACAGTAAATTATTTGGTGTCAGGATTCAAGAGCTGTTTATCCACATACCCTATGGTGATTATAAGAATATACAGTAAAGCCTTGGCTTGCGAGTAACTTGTTCTGCAAGTGTTCTGCAAGAGAAGCAGACATTCCTAATCAATTTTAACTTGACAAATGAGCAATGTCATGCAATATGAGTAGTATGTGATGCCAAACGTTACATGCTCACAGTAGAGTCAGTCAGTGGTTCTTGAAATTTGCTGTGATATATGAGTGCTTTGGATTACAAGCCTGTTTCTGGAATGAATTATGCTCGCCAACCAAGGTTTTACACTGGACTATCTGTATATTTTTAAAGCAGGTGGTTTTCTCAGTGAGTAACTTAAAGCATGTCACCAGTTCTCACTTCTACTTGTGTTTTCATTCTAGTCAGACAGGATGATATTATACATGTCCTTCATTGAACATATTTACAAAATATCTATTATATGCCCAAGTATGACAAAGTAAATATTGTCTGAAGCCCTGGGGATATATATATGAATGCAAGATAGGAGAAATTTTCTCTTAAAAATAATTCAATGCTTCTATTGTCATATTACCTGTGGAAGCACCAAATCCCATATAGTTCCTTGGTTGTTATATAGATGTGTGAGTTTATGAAACACAGGAGTTTTGGGGCACCTGGGTGGCTCAGTCGGTTAAGGGTCCAACTTCAGCTCAGGTCATGATGTCACAGTTCATGGGTTCAAGCCCCACATCAGTCTCTGTGCCGACAGCTCAGAGCCTGGAATCTGTCTTCGGATTCTGTTTCTCCCTCTCTCTCTGACCATCCCCTGTTCGTGCTGTCTCTCTCTTTCTCAAAAATAAAGAAAACATTAAAAAAAGTAAAAAAAAAAACACAGGAGTTTTCAAATGACGGGCACATTTTTGGTTTAATCATTTGATGTGTAGTGGTATTTTTATTAAACAGAGGATGGGCATTGATACTCATTTGAAACAAAAACTTTATATCCTATCATTTATCATTTTATCTGTAGTGCCTAGCCTTGTAACTGTCACATAGTAGGGACTCAATAGATGTTTGTTTACTTGCTTAATGAGTAAAGGATGAATAAACAGGGTTAGGAGGAAACAAGAAAATTTAGTCGTCAAATATCTTGACTTTACTAAGAAAGAAATTGAAACCCAGAAATTTGAAGGGCCCCTGCAATTCAAATTAAATTAATTTGTGACAAATGGGATCTAGAACTCTTTTACCTTGACTGATAGTCCAGTGTTGAGTTTCTAGTTGATGCTTCAGTGCCACATCTTAAATCATTTTCTAAGTAAACTGAAAGTTGGAGAGGATAATAACACATTTGAATTTTTAAGGTGAGTTCAATACTTCTCTTAATAAATAAGCTATGGATTAGCTAAGACTTATTAACTCTTTTTATAGACTTGTCTATTCTATGAAATGATTATTACCTTCGCAAATTAAACTGTTTAGCCTAAATAAAGTCAATGAGTATCTTATTGCCTAACTTAGTCACCTGCTTTGAAGCTAAACACTCTTATGGAGGGTTTTAAATATAATCTGAGGTCATCAGGTTTTGCTTAAAGTGAACATATGCTAAGCACTCACACTTCTATTTATGATCCAGTTTCTACTTTACTCACTTATTAATATAAAACATTTGTGCCTGTTTTGAAGTAAATAGTAAAGTTTCTGTTATAAAATCTTAATATAATTATAATTATTAGTATCTACTAAGTATTTTCGGGTCTATAACAGACATTGTGTTAGATAAAATTCAGTAGTCTGACATTATTGTTTCATTTTAAATACTTCTCTTCTTAACTAGTGTCTGTTAATAATTTGTACTTGATTGAGTTACAAATTTCTTATGAAAATATATGAAGTAATTTTTGTTATTAAAGGGGGATAATGTTGATTAATAAAGTTCCAGAAAAAACAAACAAACAAACAAACAAACATATCTTACTTTGATATAATTTAGGTTATCCTGGATAACATAATGGTCTTCAATTATGTTGCAGATTCAAATGTCATTGGAACCCCTTTTAAAACCTCTTGGAAAGATTCATTGGTTATGAGTCTCCCATTGAAATTTCACCTTCCTAATGAGATAAGGTTGCAAGTGCAAAGATTTCAACTGTATCATTATTTGCAGTAAAGAAAACTTGGAAATAGCTTAAGTTTCCCAATAGTAGAATAGGAAAATGCAGTAATTAAAAAACTTAGAAAAATTTCAGGGGCAAAGAGAGGCATATTGTAATTCCAAAGAAGTTCATTATTGAAGAACTTTTTATCGACTTGTATAATTGGCACTTATAATAGGCACTTAGCAATCCTAAATGCCTATACACCAAACAACTAAGCATTAAAATATGTGAGGTAAAACTTACAGAACCTGAAGGAGAGATAAAAACAAATCCACTGTTATTGTGGATTATATACCCTTCTGCCAGTAACTGATATGTCAAACAGGCAGAAAATCAGCATGGATATTGATCTAACAGACATTTGATCTGACGTTTATGGAATACTACATCCAACAACAGAATACACAGTCTTCTCAAACTCACATAGAACCTCACCAAAATAGACCACATTTGGAAATACAAAATACACCATAACACATTTAAAATAGTGAAAATCATAAAAAGTTTGCGCTCAGATTCCATTGGAATTAAACTAGAAACCAATAACAGAAATAAAGCTGGAAAATCTCAAAATATTTTGAAATTAAATAAAATATTTCCAATATCACATTGGTTAAGGAAGTCTCCAGATTTTATATGCATATATAAAAATATATATATATTTAAACTAAATGAAAATGAAAATACAATGTATCAAATTTTGAGGGATACAGTAATAATGATGTTTAGAAGGAATTTTATCACATTAAAAACATATATTAGAAGGTCAGAAAGACCTCGATTCAATTACTTAATCTTTCATTTTAGAAAAGAGAGAAGGGCACCTGGGTGGGCAGGTCGGTTAAGTGTCTGACTTCATGAGTGAGTTCGAGCCCTGCATCAGGCTCTGTGCTGACAGCTCAGAGCCTGGAGCCTGCTTTGGATTCTGTGTCTCCCTCTCTCTCTCTGCCCTTCCCCCACTCACACTCTGTCTCTGTCTCTCAAAAATAAATGTTAAAAAAATTTTTAAAAGGAAGGAGAGGGAGGAAGAAGAGGATGGGGGAGAAGGAGGAGGAAAATGAAGGGAGAATAAGAGAAACAAAGGAAGGAAGTTTGAGAAAGAAAAAAGAAAAGAAAAAAGAAAGGACAAATACAAATAAAGTTAGAAAATAAGTTGGTAAAATTGAAAACAGAAAACAGTAGAGAAAATCAACAAAATCAAAAGCTGGCTCCTTGATATCAATAAAAGTAATAGACATTTAATCAATTTAAAAAAAAGGGGAGGAGACAGAAGATAATACATACCAAAAATAAAAGATGAGTGATTCGCTAAAAACTAAAAGGACAATGAAGGGATATTATGAACAACTTTATACCCACAAATTTGATAACTGAGAAGAAATGGACCACTTTCTTGAAGAACACAAATTCCCCAAACTCACAGAAGTGACCTAAATAGTCCTATAACTATTAAATATGAAACATTTAATAACGTTTTAAATAAAGAAACAGATTCATATGTATTTATTGGTGAATTTTGCCAAACATGTAATAAGAAAAAAATAATACAGGGGCGCCTGGGTGGCTCATTCAGTTAAGCGGCTGGCTTTGGCTCAGGTCATGATCTCACGGTTTGTGGGTTTGAGCCTCGCATCGGGCTCTGTGCTGACAGCTAGCTCAGAGCCTGGAGCCTGCTTCACATTCTGTGTCGCCCTCTCCCTCTGACTCTCCCCTATTCCCACTGTCTCGCTCTGTCTCTCAAAAATAAATAAAAGAACATAAAAAAAATTAAAAAAAGAAAAAAATAATACCAATTCTTCTCACACTAGTAGAATATAAAAGTAGAAGAAACGTTTCCTAATTAATTATATAACTCAATATTATCCTAACACTAAAGCCAGATTAAAAGATTACAAGAAAGGGAAACTACAGAACCATATCACTAATGAATATAGTGCAAGATTCTTCAACAAAATGCAAGCAGATCTAATCTAACAAGGTGTAAAAAGAAAAATGCTCCATAACTTAGTAAGACTTATTTCAGGTATGGAAGCAGGTTCCATATCAATGTAAACCATCACTTCAGTAGTGTAAAGGAGAAAATTATAATTTGAGAAGGAAAAAACAAAACATAAAGGGATAGATACTTAATACAAATAAATATGTATTAGTGATTACCTTTTTCTTGGTGGAAGAAATGTAATTTTTTCATGCTTTTTTAAAAAATTAATTTTAAAATGCAATGAACATTTTGAAAAATATACATATTAAGTCACACTTATTATTTATATTATTTTTAATAATTTCTTTAGTAATAGTAGTTTTCCTATGATTAGGTAAATTCATATTACTTATTCACTGTGTGTGTCTGAACAGGTATGTGAAACCTGGGGTATTTCAAGCATCAGTGCACGGAACATTATACTTTGAAACCAATCTACATATTTTCCCAGAATTAAGACAAAACAAGACCATATTCAGAGATGCTTTTAATTATAAAGAAATAATTTAATTATTTTTAATATCCTGGCATAAAGTTCTGCATTTATCAGTCTTATTTTTCACAATATTTAGTATGCAGTAATAATAGAAAACATCATCCTTGAGATTTGTCAAGGATACCTTTGTCAAACTACATAGCCAAATAAATATTACAAAATTTTGCAAAGAAGCTGTTCTATGGAATCAAGGTTTTTAGTTTATCTCAAACTAATTAATAAGATCTTTTCCAGATATACTTCTTGCTCTGTGTGTGTGTGTGTGTGTGTGTGTGTGAATCAGTGAAAAGCTTTAAGTATAATGCTTCTGCTTTGATTTTATGTATGAGCCCCTATTTTACATTATTATTAATTCAGCAAACTATTTCACATCATTTTGGATGTAATAGAAATCTTGAATAAACAGATTTATGAGGAAATAAGAGCTCAAAATTGGACAGTCTCTTATATTATTTATTTATTTATGATAATGGTTCTTATGTTTATTAACTAAAATGAGAAATATAATTATCTATTTCTTGAAAATCTGTCAGAAAGTATTTCCTAATTAAATTTCTGTGTGGAAGTGTCAAAATATCAGCAGGATATAATTAATTTATGTATGAACACTCAGGGTTTATATACATAGTTTCACTTCTGAAAAAGATGCCTGCAAAACTGTTAATTTTGGAAGCAACAAATATACAAAGAAGTATGATGAAAATTATGAAAAGTAAGACAAATAGTTTGTTAATCTGAAGAGAAAACAATTAATTTGGTTAAACATGCATAGGAATCTCAGTTGTCAGAATGCCATGAAAATGTAATGCATGCTTAAACATCATCATCTCCTCCTCATCATCAGAATTACCTTAAAATAACCTCATGTCAGGGGCACCTGGGTGGTTCAGTCAGTTGAGCGTCCGATCTTGGCTCAGGTCATGATCTCTCAGTCTGTGGGTTCGAGCCTCGCCTTCTGGGCTGTCAGCACAGAGTCTTCATCCTGTTTCGGATTCTCTGTCTCTCTGTCTCTCTCTCTCTGTCCTTCTACTGCTCATACTCTGTCTCTCTCTCTCTCTCAAAAATAAATAAACATAAACAAAATGTTTTTGAAGTAACATCATGTCACATTGTTCATTTTGGAATTTAAGAATTAAAAAATGAATAGCTTTACTTGATAACACTTCTTATTTCTGAAGTCTTCAATCTTCTGCTTATATCACATTTTTCATTTTTTTCTTTAGTCCTTTGGTTATTATTTGCCTAGTATATATATTTGAAGTTTTTAGTTATTTTGTGTAGTTTTGGTTTTATTCTGTATCACTGATAGTCTAGTGAAATTTTATTTTTTTGTTTTAGTCCCGTTTGAAAGTCAACAATTTTTTAACCAATTCAATTAGCCCATTTATATTTATTGTAATTTATAATATTTTTGTTCTGATTTCTGCAACTTTATTTTACATTTTAATTTCCAATGATCTTTCTTCTATTTTTTGGATTCATGAAGTTTCACTAGATTTTTTTTGTATTTTTTATTTTAATTATTATGTTTAATTTTTGTTTTGTAAAATTAGAATTTATACTTTTTATTCTTTCAACCCTTAGGTTTTAAATATAACTTTACCAGCAGTTGTTCTGAAGCTCAGATTTAGTTAAACAATTTTCCTGAGTGAATCTTTTTCTGTTTATTTCTTTTTGAGTTTTTTTCCTTTAGTACATATAATGTCACAACAAAATAATATAGTGCATCTACATTGCACTGATTATATTTATCTATTTCAGGAACCATGTTTATTACAAATATTCAAGCTTTTATTAATTCTGATTTTCTGTTTTCTTTTAAATTCTGATATTTGTTTTTTTTTTTAAATACACTCAATAAACCTTGTAAAAGAGAATTCTGTTATATTTTTACTGTCACTTCTAGGTGTTTACATGTATTGGAAGGTTATTTTAAGCCCTTAACTGCAGTAAACTGGGAGACTGTAAATTTTTTCCTCATTTTCTTTGTATGTGAATAAATCTACTTTGCACTCACTCAGTCATCACAGGAAGGCACAGAACTTCCATATGACATGGTGAGCTGCTTTATGTATCTGTGCTTGTTATGAGGAGATATATTTGTTCTACATAATAGATAATCTATGGGAGATCTCAGAATTCACTAAATGTGCCTTCAATTGTCTGGCTTTTTCAGCCCCACACCATGCCTGATGGCCCAATTTCATTTGTTAATTTCCTTCCTTTGTTGGCTTCCTTTTTCTGCTCACTAAGTTTTTCCTGACCTCAAAATGGGCTTCTCTCCTGGTTAGGTTTTTCTGAACCATGTTATAACATGAGTGAACTTCAAAACATTAAGTGACTGCAATAATCAGATATTGTATCATTTCATGTCTTTGAAATGTTTGGAAAAGGCCAATCTATAGATATAGAAAGTCTCTGTTAGTGGTTGGAGTGGTAATGAGGATTGATTAGAAATGAACATTCTTTCTGGAATTTAGAAATTATTCTATAATGATTGTGGTGCTAGCTGGACAATATTCCTGGTAAATTCACCAGAAATACCTAATTGTACAATCACAATGGGTGGACTTTGTGGTATGTAAATTATCCTTCCAAAAAGGTATTTAAAAAAGAGCTAAAATTTCCTGAACTTTCTCTTTTCTCTCACCTGAAGCACTGATGTGAATCTTGGGATTAGGGCACAGTTACTGCAATCTTGACATGAAAAGCTACCTGCTAAATGTGGTTAGAGAGGAGTGGGAGTTGTTGCTAGTGTAGTGAGCTCAGCTTGGCCAGGTTTTATCTGGATTTCTCTTATTGAGGATACAAATATATATTTTCATTTCATGTTTTAAAAAAGTTATTGTTTATTTTAGAGAGAGAGAAAAGACAGAGCACAAATGGGAGGAACAGAGAGAGAGGGAGACACAGAATCTGAAACAGGGTCTAGGGTAAGCTGTCAGCACAGAGCCCAACAGAGGCTTGACCCCATGAACCATGAGATCATGACCTGAGCTGAAGTCAGATGCTTAACCAACTGAGCCACCCAGACGCCCCTCATTTCATATTTTTAATTCATATTATGTATACATCTCTGCTTTTGCATAGTATTCCATTGCTTGGATATTCCACACATTATCATTTGTCAGTTGAAGAGCAAGTTGGGTTTCTTTTTCTTTCTTTTCTTTTCTTTTTTTCTGTTATGAATAAAGACATTAGAAGCATTTGCATACAGATTTGGTTAAATAAAATTTTAATTTTTTCTTGCAGCGAGATCGCTGGTATGTTTAACTTTGTGTATATTTAACTTTGCAAGGTAACTGACTTTTTCCTTTTTCTGTTTACCCAGCAATGTATGAGAGTTCCAGTAGTTCTGCATCCTTTTCACAACTTGCCGTTGTCCTTTCTTTTAAAGCCATTTTATTAGATGTACTGATATTTCAATGGGATTTTACTTTCCATTTTTTTTAGTGTAAATGATGTCAACTGTCATTTCCAATCTTTAGCTACTGTACGTGATACTGTAATATTGGAGTAATATTCAGAATACCTAATGGCTTTCAGTATGGCATGGACACCAACCAATACCTATGGACGCAGGGCAGATGCCTCAGAGCAGATGTTAGCTGTAAATAACAGTTTGGGCATAGCTAGGTATATTAGTTAACATCAGCCCAGCATGTGCTGTTTCATCTGGATATGAACATAATTATAGGATAATTTTTAGATGTAGAACTGAGTGGGGAAATAACAACTGCATTTAAAATGTGGGTACTTAAGAGAGACAGAAATGCTGAGGCATAGGAGCACATGTACCCCAATGTTCATAGCAGCAATGTCAACAATAGCCAAAACATGGAAAGAGCCTAAATGTCCATCACCTGATGAGTGGATCAAGAAGATGTGGTATATATACACGATGGAGTACTATATGGCAATGAGAGGGAATGACATATGGCCATTTGTAGGAAAGTGGATGGACCTTGAGGGTGTCATGCTGAGCGAAGTAAGCCAGGCAGAGAAGGACAGATACCATATGTTTGCACTCATAGGTCTAACAGGAAAACAGGAGAGACCTAATGGAGAAC
>PJEM01012387.1:27395-47469 GCA_004023845.1 Helogale parvula | reverse complement strand
GACTCCTGTGATCTACTTTACGTAAGTACGTTTGGGTGATGATGTGGGTCCCCTGTGTAGGGGCCGCGACTGCTTCCCCGCACTCAGTCGTGGCGCAGTGTCCCCAGCAAGATCGGGTGACCGCTTCCCCAGACCCTCCCGGCGTCCGCTCCCCTTCCCTCGCCCCTGAGCCCCGCCCTCGGGCCCGAAGACATTCTAGAACCGAGTATCGCCCCGCCTCCCTTATCCAGCCTTTCCGCGCTGGGCAAACCCAAGTCCAGCTGGGTGGGGGCGAAGACCGCTGGGCAAAGCGCCCCCTCGCGGCCAGCGGGCTCGGCAAAGACTGGTTGCCCCGCCCAAGGACGCCCCCCACTCTCCCAAGCCTCCCCTCCTTTTCTCCCTCCTTTCCCCCTTCTTCACCTTCCCCTGCTCCTCCCTTTTCTCCCCCGCCTGCCTTTTCTCGGTCCCTTCTCCCCCTCTCCCCTCCCTCACTGTCCCTTCTCTTCCTCCTCCTTCCTAGTTCCTGCAGTTTGGGTCTCTTTTAGGTTCATTGATTTGTAATTTTAAATAGGCAATAGATTAACACACTTCAAGTATTTTATTTTCAACTACTCAAAGATATACAGTGAAAAGCCTCATCCCAGAAGAACATTAGACAAATCTCCAAACTGAGAAACAGTCTATAAAATATCTGACCAGTCCTCCTCAAAACTGGCAAGGTCACCAAAAACAAGGCAAGACTGAGAAACTGTCACAGCCAGGAGGAGCCTAAGGAGACAGGACCATTAAATGCCATGTGGGAGCCTGCAAGGCATTCTGGAACAGAAAAAGGACATTTTGGGAAAACTAAGGAAATCTGAGTCAAGATGGACTTCAGGCAATAATATATCAACGCTGGTTCATTAACCAGAGTACCACACTTGTGTAAGATGTTGGTAATAGGGGAAACTGAGGGCAGGCTTTATGGGAACTCTACTATCTGTAATTTCTCCATAAATCTAAAACTGTTAAAAAGTAATAGTGTACTTAAAAACAAAAGTCTTCATCCTATCCTTACCTCTAACAATCGTTTCCACCCACCCCGACACATATTAATCATTGATCTTGGTTTTCTGTGTATCCGTTCAGAGTTGTAGTGTGCAGATAGTAGCAAATAGGAATTTTCTCACCCCCCTTCTGCCCCTGCTTTCTTTACCCATTTCATATCGGGCATAGAGTGTTCTGTGTTCTTGTTTTCAGACTGGAAAGACCCTGATTTCCTGTGGCCAGTTCCCTGTTCATGGATTTGGGCTCTTTGTGATTCATTGCAACCCTAACATGACTTGAGGGCATAACAGGATGTAACCGTGACAAACTGGGTGAGTTGATCTGTTGGCCTGCGGGACCCAGGAGCGAGTCCGTCTGTAACTGTGGTAACCAGGGACCCACAAGGGTTCCTATGAGTGTGTGTGTGCGTTGGGGGTTTCCCTCTCCAGCCACTCGGTCGCAGCCTCCGCGCTCCCGCACCGCGTGTTGTGGGGGCGGGGGGAGGGCAGCGACCGCACCCTGAGCACCGCCCCTGGGTTGGCTCTCCCCACTGCCAGGGAGCGTGGGTGGCAGAGCTGCCCTGAGGATTGGGTGGTCATGGGGCTCCCACCCGGGACGGTGAGTGCGGGGAAGCTCCCCCAGGACTGGGTGGAACCAATCCTGGAGTCCTGGGTCCGGACGGCCTGCACCACCCGCGATGCCTCCCAAAAAGCCTTGATGCCCTTAGGAGCCCCCCCCTTCCCCACCCCCACCTTATCTGCCCTGGAGCTCGCTCGCAGTCTTTGCCTTGTGGGTCTCGCTGACCTCCCACCCTCCAGGGGTCTCTCTCCAAATATAGCGATCTGCCACCCACCCCACCCCCGACACTCTTTCCCCCGACTCAGGAGTTCTGGCGCCGGGTCTGAAGACCGTGGCATTTCTCCACCTCCTTACACTCGCCTTGCCATTCGCGCCCTTAACATCCCACCGTATCTCCCAAATTCTGGGTGATTTAAAAAAACTCCTCCCGCATCATTTTATAATGACAAGTTTCAGAAAAATAGAAAACCTTGAAAGACTTGTACAGTGAGTGTCAGTATGCCCGCCGCCTCGATCTACAGCAACACCCCAGTGCTCCGGCAGACCCGAGTCTCTGCCTCGCCGTCCCGGAGGCCGGCCCGCCGGGCTTGCAGCCGGCAGTGCACGCCCCCAAAGCCCTTCTCCACGCCGGTCGTTGGCCGGAGTTCAGTCTTCATTTACGTTTTTTAAGGTAAACTCACATACAGACTTTAAGTGTGTCATAATAGTAAGTGTTCCAGATGGTACGTTGAAGAGTATTATGTATTTATTTTAAAGTGTATTAAAAACACACACAATCGCTTTTCATGTATGATAGGGACATAGTTTCCTTTAATAATGTAAGTAAAGGGCTAGGGGGAAGGGAGGGAAAAGGAGGGAGAGGACTTCCATGATGCTGAGGCTGTGGCGAGGTGTCATTTCCTGAGCTTCTGTCGCTTCTAAGAGTAGCCGCAGCCGGTGCGCTCCGGGGCGCGGTGCAAACTTGGGGCGCCCGGAGGGGCTGGGCACGAGCTGGATCGGGGGGGTCTACGGTGCGCCCGGAAAGGTGTGCATGGGTGCTTGCCTGTAAGCGTGTGTTTTCAAATCATTATGCGTTTGTGCTTCCACTCCCAAGTGTTTGAGGCTGGGAGTGTCGCTATGAACGCTGCGCTCAGCACCGGGCTGGGAACACAGTAGGTGCCCAATAAGTGGCGATCACAAATGTGCGAACGCTTTGTAAGCACTATAACAAAAATAAGATAGTACTGCAGCAGAAAGAATCCCCCTCTTCCGTGTTTCCGTTACTCAACTCAGTGGGGACAAGCAAGCCGCAGTGTTTGTTAATTGACAAACAGTGGAGCAGGCGGAGGAAGACGGAGCGCGGGTGGTAGATTGTTCGGGGCTTGAGTTTGGCTACAGCGTGGGTGCTGGAGGCCGGCAAACCCATTGCAGACAAGAATAAAGCCGCAGCTCTCTGCGCATGCGCGCCGGGTCCTCGCACTAGCTTCATTATCCTACGGTCGGAGACAGCATGTAGGTGCCTCGTTAGCGCAGTAGGTAGCGCGTCAGTCTCATAATCTGAAGGTCGTGAGTTCGATCCTCACACGGGGCACAATACTTTTGTTCGGTCTCCGTCTCCACTCGTACCCGAACGACGGGTTTTATTTACTTGTCTGAAGACCCACAGACCCCGGGCGTCCGCGTTTTTCCGAAAAACGATCTCCAGTGTGTCCTAACGCTCGGCTTTGCCTCTCCGAAGTACTGGCTCGGGGACGCTGGCCCTTCTCTGTTCCTGTCCGGGGTGGAGGACGGGAAGGAAGGCGGAGGCACGGTGACCCGGGGACAAACTAGGAGACCGGTCCTCCCCGGGTGGGTCACCTCGTAAGCCAGTTGTGAAAGAGTTGCACCCTCCCCTGCGCGCGTCGGCGCGGGAGGCTAGGAGGCAGCGCCCCTGCCGCCCCACGCTTCCCTCGTCCTCCTGTCCCGGCCCCGGAGCACCCGCCGTCGCGGGCCGCGCGCACAGCCTGGGGTTGGGGGCACCGGTGCTCGGGGTCCAGCAGCGCTCTGCGGGAGGCGCCGGAACCAGTGGTCCCGGGAGGGGGCCGGTCCGTCTCGCCCGGCGGCTGGGAAGGCTGGACCTGCGAGCGGGCCGGGCGGCGGGGGGCACGGAGCCCCGGCGTGCAGTGTGGGCTGCGGAGCTGGGAGCGGGCAGCGCCCGGGGGGGTACGCGTGGGGGGGTCTTAGCCAAGTCGTGCAGGTGGCCGTTGCGGTGGCGTAGCGGGACGGGGGCCGTGCTGCAATTGCAGGCGTCACCGGTTTCTGATAACTCTCGTTCCGCACTGAGCAAATGGCAACTTGGAGATGTGATCGCTGCAATCGCCCCTTCACCGTTCAAGGTTTTGATCGCGGCACTAACCTCTGCAAGGTCCCCCATCAGGGATGCGATAATAGTTTTGGTTTACTGTCCTGAGAGGGAGCACCTTCCAGAGGCTTTCACTTAGCTCTTTTTTTTTACTGTAAGAGCCCTTAGTCAGCGAGTCAAAGTGCCACTGCCGAGATTCTGCCACTTATCAAATATGTTTATTCCGATTATGCATTCGGGTACTCAGAAAATAACCGCAGTTGGCTTCGTGGCCCTACTGCCTCCGCTGGGATTCAAACTTGTCCCAAGACCCCATCACCTGCCACCATTAGCCCTAACTTTGGTGGGCATAGGAATTTGTGTCCATTTAGAGCCAATGTCTAGGGACCCCTGAAAGGGCTGGGTGTTTTCTCTACTCCAGTCCTTCAAGTAAATGGCAATGGTCCCTTTGGAAAAGCTTAGGGGGATTGTTTATAACATAATATGTGGCCCTCGTTGATGCAGGACCCTTCCTGCCCTCTCCCACTTCAGTCAGATGGCTTTGGATCTGGAAGCGAGTGTAGGTCTGGAAAGGGTGACAGGCATGGGTCTCCACTGTGATGACTCAAGTCAGATTTTCAGCCACCAGATCTGAAGTTTTCCTGTTACATCTATTTGAGTAGGCTGGCAACTATTTCATTCTTAGGGACAATGGAATCCATTACCAACAGTCCTAACCGCTTACTACTACAGCTTCTGTGCTGCCCGCTACTCTAAATGCTTGGCTTTGGTAGCTGAATGTTGCCACTTGGCCTCTGCTACTACGGAATCCCATCACCTCTACTGAAATCAGGGAGCATATCAACAGTGGCATCTCTCACCCTCCCTCATCACCCACAGAATGCCGCCACAGAGCTTTTCAAGTTCACGGATGCTCCCTTCACTCAGTGCCTTAACGAAGGGAACGTCTTTGGGTCTGTGAGCCAGAAGTTCATACGTGATAAATCCACTCCTACATTCCTACCTTCCTAAGCTTTTGGATTCCGTCGTTCACATCATGCCAGGCAAACTTTGGCATCTTAATTTGGTTTTTAAAAGCCCAACGTTGAGTCCACATTGCTGTTAATCAGTGAAGTAAAGTGCGAGGACCACTTTTAGTTGCACGGGAATGGCAGTTATCGGTTTATTGCCTCTCAGCTCCAATTTCACCCTTCCTTCCCTGCTCTGCAATAACCCCCGGACCCCAGCCCTTCTACAGCATGCAGGACGGCAAGCCGCCGGCAGGGGGTGCTGGAGAACGAGGCAGGAGGCATGCGCATTCCCTTCCTGGCTGCCAGGTGCTGGGCTTATCCTTGTCCTGCTTCTCAGTCCATCAGCAGTGGGAGTGTGTGGGGACAGCCGGGGGTACTCTGCCCCGGCCGTGTGCCCGGAGTGCACAATCTCCCAGTGACTCCACGGCCTCAGCCCGATGACCACTTTGCCACAGTCCTCCCAACGCGGAGAGGGCATGTTCCAGGTCTGGTGCCAGCAAGGAGCCCCTGACACGTTCTTGGCACTTGCCTTCCAGCTTTGGTTTGCCTGTGGCCTGGAAGGTGGTTTCCGTGGCCCTCCCACCACGGACAGTGAAGGACAGGGCGCCCACCACCCTGACAGCACTCCAGGGGGGCAAGAGGAGCCTCCTTTCCAAGTTCGTCCTTCGTTTACTCTCCCTCAGTCCTGGCTACTCTTTACATCTTTAAGTTAGTTACTCCCTTATCATAGTTTAATAACTCATCATATCTTAAGGTTTTCCTGCTAAAATGATTGTGTGGTGTGTCTCCTCTAACAGGATCCAGTGACTCCAGAAGCTGTGCCAGGTGCACTCCTGCTAAATCAAGCCGCTGGCAGTCTTTGATGGTCAAGGTGCTGTGACTGCAAGGGCCTTTGATGGGGAAAATCTGCCGTAAGATGGCCGACAGGACGAATAGGAAACACCTGTCCCTGATGAATGAGGAACACGGAAGTAACTGGCTATAAATCGTTCCCTCTGCTGATGCTCTGGGCTCGGACCTCTGGAGACTGAGCTCCTCGGAGCCCGCCGGTGTAAGATAAACCTCCTCCCTTCCAAGATCTCCAAGTGCCGCTTGGTTCTTTCACCGGGTGATCCAGACCAGATTTCACAACATTTGGTTCCCTCACTGGGAAACCCACCCGCACTGGCCTGTTGATGCCACTGGTTTGGGAGAACGGCGAGACAGTGACTGAAGGAATCGTGAAGGAGAAGGCGTGCCCTGAGTGTCAGCTGTCTCCGGCTCAGTGTCCTCGGCCGCCCCGCTCGGTCGTTGCTGCAAGTGAGGACCTGGACTTGGCAAGTGAGAACCTGGAACCGATGTCGGAAACCGGTAAGGCTTGGGCCCTAAGTCTGTCCTGTCCTGCCCACCCTTGGTGGTGGAAGGGGGAGCTGATCACTTCCTGGAGACCCCAGTGGTCCCATCTGTAGGAATCCTGTGGGAAGGAATGTAAAAACCTCTGGGTGTGTATGTGAGTGTGACTGTGCGGCTCAGTCTTGCTTGCCCGCCGGGTTCGATTCTGTGGCTCCACAGGTGGCCACCCTTATGGTCCCCAAAAGCCTATGGAGTCTGAGTTGGGGTGTCTGTGATTTTGTGGTTAATGGCATAGTCTGTGGCGGCATTGGAATAGTTTTTGATAGTCACAAAGCTAAGACTGCTACGGCTAAGCGTCACCTAAGTTCCTTAGGGACACGGCTAGAGGGGCATCTGACTGGTCCCCTCACTAGAGGGGGCACCCGTACTCCTTTGTCTTTGCGACACTGTCTCACAGGAACATTATGGGGTTGGGACAGAGCAAACCCACGGTTTTTGAAACTATGATTAAGAACTTTGAGAAAGGGGTTTTCAGAGACTATGGAATTAAGATGACCCTCAGCAAATTAAGGACTCTATGTGAGTTGGATGGCTCACTTTTGGGGTAGGATGGCCCTCGGAGGGAACCTTAGATGTTCCAGTGATCCACCGTGGCTGGCATGTTACCAGAGACCCAGGTTGCCCTGATCAGTTCCCGTCTATCGACTCCTGGTTAGAGATTGCCCCAAACCTCCCCCCTTAGGTGCGATTTACCTGCAGAGAACAGGGACAGGCTAGGGTACAGAGGTCCCGACCTCCGCAAATTCCCGCCGCTGAGCTGGGGGAAGAACCAATTTTGCCGACGTCATATGCTCCCCGGAGACCGTCAACACCTGACCCCCACCTCGCCAGCTCCCGATACTCCGCCACCTCCGGACTCGACAGATCCTCTCTCCTCCCGACCAGCAGCCCGACTTCGGCCTCGGCCAGGGCCAGGTGCAGGTGCTGTCCAGGTGCCGCACGAGGGACCGGGGCGCTGGCCGGGACACCGGAATGAGGAAAGCCTGAGAGAGTGATGAACATGGAACCCTCCAGCCCGACAACTCCATGTCTATTACCAGCCTTTCTCCACTACTGATCTCCTCAACTGGAAACCTAGCACACCATCATATTCTGGAAAAACCGCAGGCAATGATAGACCTAACGGAGACCCTCTTCCAGACCCACCGACCAATTTGGGAAGACTGCCAACAGCTGCTCTGCACTGTAACCCTGAAGAGAGACGGAGGGTTAGGAGAGGAGCTCGGCAAGACCTTGAACAACCACCGGCTGGGTTGTCGGTCCTGGCACCTGGGCTAGAGCTGCCGCACCTGAAGGACGTCCTACGTCGGACCTCACAACAGAAGAAGGACAAGTCCACATCTGCTGGTACCAAGTAGCTCTCCTCTGGGGGATCCCAGCGGGGGCTAAGAAGCCCATGAATGTGACCAAGATCGCCTCAATCCCCCAGCAGCAAGGGGAAGCCCCCGGGATTATTATGAGCCGCTACTCGAGGCTTACTGCGTTTACACCCCGTCTGGGCCTGAGGCACAAGAAAGCCAGCAGATGGTAAACACCTCCTTCGTGGCCCACGCTGCCCCAGATATCAGGAGCAAGCTCCAAAATCTGGAGGGTTTCGGTGGAGTGAACGTCACGCAGCTGCTCGAGCTTGCTAACAAGGTCTACGTGACCAGGGAGGGCGCCTCCACGAGGGAAGCCGAGAAAAAGACAGGAAAGAGGTCAGCCTCCTCGCCGCTGCTTTAAAGCAAAAGGACTACGAAAGGATGGGGAAGCCCGGGACCTCCTTAGCAAGGGATCAGTGAGCCTGCTGCATATTGGAAAAATAAATGTCCCAACCGGGGAAAGTCTCAGAAACCCAGCCGATACGTAGAAGCAGCCTGCGGAAAAGACCTCATGGGGCCAGCAGGAATGGATTCAGATTGAGGGGGACCAGGCTCACTTCTTGGCCCCCTGAGCTCACAGTCAAAATGAAAGTAGGGGGCCAAACTATGTCTTTATTAAGTGGGCTGAAGTCGAGGGGGCCACCCGGACCTAGGAAGGAGGGTGACAACTGCTAGATGGGGCATCTTCATGCCAGCAGCCCTCAGAGGGCATCTAGTTGGCAAATACCATCACCTCCCCCATCTAGGAAAGACTGCATTCGAGGCTCTCCTCAAAAAGCAATACGACATCAGCCGGCTGCCAGCATTATGTTGAGCAATAAGCGAACGGCGTGTGACTTGTGTCAGGAGTAATGCCTGCTCCATGCTGCGACCCCTGTCCGGTGTTCAAAGAGTAGGAGCCGCCCCCTGTGAAGATCTAGAAAGAGACTTTACAGGTGTCCAGCCAAGTCGAGGATTTAGATCCCTCCTGGGAATAGCCTGTACGTACTCTGCGTGGTTGAAGCTCTCCCTCCCAGGGCAGAGCAGAGCCGGGAGGGAGCTCAAGTCCTCCTCAAAGAGATTGTCCCCCGGTTCAGCCTGCTGGCCACAATCCACAGTGATCAGGGACCTGCATTTGTGGCGGACATTATACAAACTCCCTCAACATCCCTTGGAAGCCTCACGCTGCTTACCGACCTCAAAGCTCAGGGAAAGCAGAGTGAATGATTCACACCCTCCAGGGACCCTCAGCCAAGTTCTGTCAGGAAACAGCCCTCCCATGGCCGGACCTGTTGCCCCTGGCCCCCCTGCGTGTCCGTTGCACACTAGGAACTCAGGGTTTCTCCCCCTTTGAATATATGGGAGGCCCCCTCCATGTCTAGGAGGTCTCCCAGGGAACCTACACCAAATCGCGGATAAGGGAACAAGAGAGCCACTTCAAACATTAGGGGCCACACTAAATAAGTTACAACGATATACCCTAGAGAGGGCCCCATAGAGAGGGCCCCGATCTCTTTAGGATCCCCTGCGCACCCTTTCTCACCAGGGAACTCTGTCTGGGTCAGAGATTGGAAGAAAGACCCTCTCAAACCACAGCAGGCTGGGCCTCATACCGTTAATTCTGACCCCTCCCCTACTGCCCTCAAGTTCACCAATATCATGGGTTCACCACTCCAGAGTCAAGTGGGCTAATCTCGAGGAGCCCCAAAACTTGGAAGACTGATCCAAGTCTGACGAACCCACTCAAAATGGAACAAGAGGTTCCTGTTTTCACTCACCTTCCTTTTATGGATAGGATGTTCTGTTGGTATCGATTGTCTCAAATCTGGGTCCCATTTGGAGCCAGTAAGAGCAGGGCACCTTCAGTGGAAGAATCTAAAGATGATGCCCCTGATACAGACGTGTTTAATGGGGCATCAAAGCGGGGAATGATGGGGAAAATCTGCCGTAAGGTGGCCGACAGGACGAATAGGAAACACCTGTCCCTGATGAATGAGGAACACGGAAGTAACTGGCTATAAATCGTTCCCTCTGCTGATGCTCTGGGCTCGGACTTCTGGAGACTGAGCTCCTCGGAGCCCGCCGGTGTAAGATAAACCTCCTCCCTTCCAAGATCTCCAAGTGCCGCTTGGTTCTTCCGCCGGGTGATCCAGACCAGATTCTGCAACACTTTAGCAAATGCTCAAGTCTCACTCAACATCAGAGTTCTTACTAGACAAGAACTATATGAAAGTAATAAATGTTACCAGGTTAATATTTTATTTACAACCGCCGAATTCACACTGGAGAGAAACACTGAAGTGTAACCAATGTGGAGATTTGAGCTGAAGCCCCAAATTTTTCCAACACTGAACAATTGACACCAGAGAGAAATCTTATGACTGTAATAAATATGAAAAGGCCTTTAGAAACCGCTCTGCTTTCACAGATTCAAGGACTCAAGGGAGCACTGGAGAGAAGATTTTTGAAGACACCTGGAGTGGGAAGAATTTTTGCTGAGCTCAATTCCCAGAGAATTCACACTGTAAAGCAATTGGGGTAAAGTTGAAGATATGACAAGAAGCAGGAATAGATAATCAGAAATGTGTTTTATTATGTATTTTATTAAGTGTAATAGCCTTTGAAATGCCAACCAAGCACCTATGAGCAGAGTCAGCCAAATATCTGAACTCTGCTAAGGCGGTGATGTTATCAAGAGTATTACTGAAAGAACTGTAGAATCAGAGAAAATGGATTAAGAATATGGTAAAAACTTCATTTGGTTGAGAGTAGGCATAACTCACTTTCACTGGATAAATGGAAGCTTTTTAAAAATGAAATACTGTAATACTAGAAATGAAGTGTGTGTAGTTTCAAAACCGGTCTGAGTAGGTGTAAGTTCTCATAGAAGGGGATCTGAAGTAGAGGTAAAAAATGGGCATTATTCAGCTGATTCTGGCTGGCAGGATAGGGAATATTTTTTAAAAATTTTAATGTTTATTTTTGAGAGCACAAGCATGAACAGGGGATGGGTAGAAAGAGGAGGAGACACAGAATCCGAAGCAGGCCCTATGTTCCAAGCTGTCAGCACAGAGCCTGGTGGAGGGCTTGAACTCACAAATCGTGAGATCATGACATGAGCCAAAGTTGGATGCTTAATGACTAAGCCACCCAGGTGCCCCAGGATCGGGAATATTTTATTTTATTATTTAAAAAAATTGTTTTCTCTTATAGTTTATTGTCAAGTTGGTTTCCATATAACACCCAGTGTTCATGCCCACAGGTGCCGCCCTCCATGCCCATCACCCTCTTCCCCTCTCCTCCTCCCCCTTCAGCCCTTCGTTCTCAGTATTCAAGGCTTTCTCATGGTTTATCTCCCTCCCTCTCTCCAACTCTTTTTTTCCCTTTCCCCTCCCCCATGGTCCTCTGTTAAGTTTCTCCTGTTACACATATGAGTGAAAATATATGGTATCTGTCCTTCTCTGCCTGACTTATTTCACTTAGCATGACACCCTCGAGTTGCATCCACTTTGCTACAAATGGCCATATGTCATTCTTTCTCATTGCCATGTAGTGCTCCATTGTGTATATATACCACATCTTCTTGATCCACTCATCAGGTGATGGACATTTAGGCTCTTTCCATGATTTGGCTATTGTTGACATTGCTGCTATGAACATTGGGGTACATGTGCCCCTATGCATCAGCACTTCTGTATCCCTTGGGTAAATCCCCAGCAGTGCTATTGCTGGGTTATAGGGGAGTTCTACTGATAATTTTTTGAGGAACCTCCACACTGTTTTCCAGAGTGGCAGTACCAGTTTACATTACCACCAACAGTGTAGGAGGGTGTCCATTTTCCTACATCCTCGCCAGCATCTATAATCTCCTGATTTGTTCATTTTAGCCACTCTGACCGGTGTTGGAGCGGTATCTCAGTGTGGTTTTGATTTGATGATGAGGGATGCTGAGCATCGTTTCATATGCCTGTTTGCCATCTGGATGTCCTCTTTGGAGAAGTGTCTATTCATGTCTTCTGCCCATTTCTTCACTGGATTATTTGTTTTGCAGGTGTGGAGGTTGGTGAGATCCTTATAGATTTTTCATATTAGCCTTTATCCGATATGTCATTTGCAACTATCTTTTCCCATTCTGTCAGTTGCCTATCAGTTTTCTTGATTGTTTCCTTTGCCGTGCAGAAATTTTTTATCTTGATGAGGTCCCAGTAGCTCATTTTTGCTCTTGATTCCCTTGCTTTTGGGGATGTGTTGAGTAGGGAATTGCTGCAGTTGAGGTCAAGGAGATTGTTTTTTGCTTTCTCCTCTAGGGTTTTGATGGTTTCCTGTCTTACATCCATTTTGAGTTTATTTTTGTGTATGGTGTAAGAGTGGTCTAGTTTCATTCTTCTGTAAGAGTGGTCTAGTTTCATTCTTCTGCATGTTGCTGTAAAGTTCTCCCAGCACCACCTGCTAAAGAGGCTGTCTTTTTTTCCATTGGATACTCTTTCCTGCTTTGTCTAATATTAATTGCCCATACATTTGTGGGTCCAATTCTGGGTTTTCTATTCTTTTTTTTTTTTTAATGTTTTATTTATTTTTGATACAGAGAGAGACAAAACATGAGAAGGGGAGGGGCAGAGAGAGAAGGAGACACAGAACCGGAAGCAGGCTCCAGGCTCTGAGCTAGCTGTCAGCCTAGAGCCTGATGCGGGGCTCGAACCCACGAACGTGAGATCTGACCTGAGCCAAAGTCAAAGGCTTAACCGACTGAGCCACCCAGGCACCCCTGGGTTCTCTATTCTATTACACTGGCCTATGTGTCTGTTTTTGTGTCAATACCATACTTTCTTGATGATGACAGCTTTGTAGTAGAGGTTAAAGTCTGGGATTGTGATGCCTCCCGTTTGGTTTTCTTCTTCAATATTACTTTGGCTATTCGGGGTCTTTTGTGGTTCCATACAAATTTTAGGATAGCTTGTTCTAGCTTTGAGAAGAATGCTGGTGCAATATTGATTGGGATTGCCTTGAATGTGTAGATTGCTTTGGGTAATAATGACGTTTCAACAATGTTTATTCCGATCCATGAACATGGAATTTTTTTTTAAGTCTTCTTCAATTTCCTTCATAAGTTTCTATAGTTTTCATCATACTGACCTTTTACATCTTTGGTTAGGTTTATTCCTAGGTATTTTATGACTTTTTGTGCAATTGAGAATGGGAGCAGTTTCTTGATTTCTCTTTCTGTTGCTTCATTATTGGTGTATAAAAATGCAACCCATTTCTGTACATTGATTTTGTACCCTGTGACTTTGCTGAATTCGTGGATCAGTTCTAGAAGGCTTCTGGGAGAGTCTGTCAGGTTTTCCATTTTCCATGTAGATTATCATGTCATCTGCGAAAAGTGAAAGTTTGACTTTATCTTTGCCAATTCTGATGCCTTTTATTTCCTTTTGTTGTCTGATTGCTGAGGCTAGGACTTCCAGCACTATGTTAAACAACCGTGGTGAGCGTGGACACCCCTGTTGTGTTCCTGATCTCAGGAGGAAAGCTCTTAGTTTTTCCCCATTGAAGATGATATTAGCTGTGGGCTTTTCATAAGTGGCTTTTATCATGTTTAAATAAGTTCCTGCTATCCCGACTTTCTCAAGGGTTTTTATTAGGGATGCTGCATTTTGTCAAATGCTTTTTGTGCATCTATCAACAGGATCATATGGTTTTTTTCTTTTGTTAATGTGATGTATCACATTGATTGATTTTGCGAATATTGAACCAGCCCTGTAACCCAGGAATGAATCCCACTTGATCATGGTGAATAATTCTTTTTATATGCTGTTGAATTCGATTTGCTAGTATCTTGTTGAACATTTTTGTATCTGTATTCATCAAGGATATTGGCCTCTTGTTCTCTTTTTGTTGTTGTTGGGTCTCTGTCTGGTTTGGGGATCAAAGTGATGCTGGCTTCAAAGGAGTTTGGAAGTTTTCCTTCTATTACTATTTTTTGGAATAGCTTGAGAAGAATGGGTATTAACTCTGCTTTAAATGTCTGGTAGAACTCCCCAGGAAAGCCATCTGGCCCAGGGCTCTTCTTCGTTGAGAGATTTTTAATGATTGACTCGACTTCGTCACTAGTTATGGGTCTGTTCAGATTTTCTATCTCTTCTTGTTTGAATTTTGGTAGCGCGTATGTGTTTAGGAATTTGTCCATTTCTTCTAGGTTGTCTAGTTTGTTGTCATATAATTTTTCATAGTATTCCCTGATGATTGCTTATATTTCTGAGGGATTGGTTGTAATAGATCTATTTTCATTCACAATTTTGTCTATTTGGGTGCTCTCTTTTCTTTTTGAGAAGCCTGGCTAGAGGTTTATCAATTTTGTTTATTTTTTTCAAAAAACCAACTCTTGGTTTCATTGATTTGTTCAACTGTTTTTTTTTTGATTCTATATTGTTGATTTCTGCCCTGATCTTTATTATTTCTCTTCTTCTGCTGGGCTTGGGGTGGTCTAGCTGCCCCCCCTTATAGTTCCTTTAGGTGCTCTGTTAGATTTTGAATTTGCACGTTTTCTAGTTTCTTGAAATAGGCCTAGATTGCAATATACTTTTCTTCTTCGGACTGCCTTTGCTGCATCCAGAGAGTTTGGATTGTTGTATTTTCGTTTTCATTTGTTTCCATGTTTTTAAATTTCTTCTCTAATTGCCTGATTGGCCCAATCATTCTTCAGTAGGGTGGTCTTTAACCTCAATTAAACCTCCATTTTTGGAGGCTTTCCAGACTGTTTCCTGTGGTTGATTTCAAGTTTCATAGTGATCTGAAAGTGTGCCTGGTATGATCTCAGTTCTTTTATCTTTATTGAGGGCTGCACTATGACCCAGTATGTGATCTATCTTGGAAAATGTACCATGTACACTCAAGAAGAAAGTGAATTCCATAGCCTCAGAATGTAGAGTTCTAAATATATCTGTCAAATCCACCAGGTCTAGTGTGTCATTCAGGTCCATTGTTTCCTTAGTGATTTTCTGTCTGGTTGATCCATCCATTGCTGTAAGTGGAGTATTAAAATCCCCTGCAATTAGCACATTCTTATAAGATTGTTTGTGATTGTTTTATGTATTTGGGTGCTTCCGAATTCGCTGCATAGATATTTATAATTGGTAGTTCTTCCTGATGGAGAGACCCTGTAATTATTATATAATGCCCTCCTTCATCTCTTATTACTGCCTTTACTTTAAAGTTCAGTTTGTCCGATATAATTATGGCTACTCTGGCTTTCTTTTGACTTCCAGTCGCATGATAGGTATTTCTCCATCCCTTCAGCACCTTTCCGTCGTCGTCTTCAGGAATTCCTATGATACAGATATTGTTCCATTTGATTGTATCACTCAGTTTTCAAATTCTCCTTTTGTGTTCCTGGATCAATTTCTCTTTCTCTCAGCTTCCTCTTTTTCTATAATTGTGTCTTCTAATTCACCTATTCTTCTCTCTGCCTTTTCAGTCTGTGCCGTGGCCGCCTTCATTTTATTATGCACCTCATTTATGTCATTTTTTAATTCGTCACAACTATTTTTAAGGTCCATAGTCTTTGTAGCAATAGCGTCTGATGTCTTCCATGCCTTTTTCAAGCCCAGCGATTAATTTTATGACAGTTGCTCTAAGTTCTTGCTCAGTTATGTTGCTTATGTCTGTTTTGAGCGTTTCTGCAGCTGTGACGTCTTCCTGGAATCTCTTTAGAGGAGAGTTCTTCCGGTTCGTCATACTGGCCGGCGTTCTGTCTCTCATCAGCTTTAAAAGCTTGTTATGCGCTCCGCACCTGTGAGTATTGCTGTATTAACGGAGGCTCATTGACTGTCCAGGGCCTGTCCATTCAGGAAGTGTCCTTTTACTGGTGTTCCTTGTTGTGCCATCGGTTGTTTTGTTTCCCTACTCGTAGTGATATTTGGGACTTTCCACCATGTGTACTTTGGCTTGTTTCTTGAGGAAGCCCTGAAAACAGACAAACACACAGGGAACCAAAGCACACAAATGCACAGACAAATCAAACAAACCAAAAGGGGGGGGATAAAGGGGAGGAACCAAAACAACAAAAGACAAAGGACAGTCTAAAAGGATAAAACCAGAAATTCCAGCTACACATAAAGAGCAGGGTGGGTGGAGGCGGTGTTGATGGAAGAGCCTATACATGAAGAGAGGTGACAGGGGTGGGGAGGAACAAAACTGAATATTGCCCAGGCAGAGAGACTAAAAGGCTTAATTCAGAGGAGGATATGATAGGAGAGGAGAAAAAAACCAAGACAGCGTTACCCGAAGAAACTATATAGTCTGTTTATTCCAGAGAGGGAGGGAGGGAAAGGAAGGTAGTGATAGAGGTATAGAATATCCATCAAGAGAATGGATTAAATGTGACTTTAAAAAAAATAGTTTATTGTCAAATTGGTTTCCATACAACACCCAGTGCTCTTCCCCACAAGTGCCTTCCTCCATTACCACCACCTCTTTCCCCCCTCCCCCTTCAACCCTTGGTTCCTTTTCAGTATTCAATAGTCTCTCAAGTTTTGCGTCCCTCTCTCTCCCCAACTCTTTCCCTCTTCCCCTCCCCCTGGTCCTCCATTAGGTTTCTCCTCTTCTCCTGTTAGACCTATGAGTGCAAACATATGGTATCTGTCCTTCTCTGACTGACTTATTTCACTTAGCATGACACCCTCAAGGTCCATCCACTTTCCTACAAATGGCCTAAATGTGACTTTTAAGCAAACCAATGACCAGAGTGCCCAGTCCAGCGGAGGGGAGAGATAAGAATGAGATAAGGGAAAATATATCTGAATAGCAAGAATTGATCTAATCATGGCAATGCATCAATGTTTGTCTTGTCCTGGGCTCCTGTAAAACAAAAAAAAAGGGGGGGGGGCGCAGCTCTCCAGTGCAGATGGGCGTGGTTTGGTGTAGGCAGGTCTCCGCCTCCACTGGGTCCCCTGAAGCCCCGCCTTGGTGGCTTTGGGGAGAAAATATGCGGCGCCCCAGTGCCTTCTCGAACCAAGCGTTGCAACTCACTCATTTGTGTCTGATCTCCCTGTGCTGCAGGTGTAGGCCGAGTTGTATATCCCAAGCCCCACCTTGTTTCCAGCTCTTAGTCCATGTACGTAACTGAAATGTACTCCTGCAGGCCGGGCAGCCTCCTAGCCGGGAATGGAGTTAGGGGCCTGGGGAGCACTTTCTCCTGGCGCTGCCTGGGACCGGGCACCCAGCCCAAGGAAAGCGCCACAGCTAGAGAAAGGCTCTCTCCCCGAATATCCTGCGGCTACAGATGGGATGATAGGATTCCCCTACCATCCCGAGGTTTTCCTCTTCTCCAGAGACAGCTCTATGAGCGGTTTCAGCCTCTCTTTCTTTCCGTGGAGGGGCTCCCTCCCCTCTGAGCCTCCGGTCCCGGCCTTTTATCTTCCCCAGTTTGCACTCACACACCTGTGGCGCTGTCTTCTTAGTGGACTCGGTCTCTTTTCCTCCCAGACTCTTGCAGCTCAGTGTTCTTATGGCTTCAGTCCTTGTTTGAGAGATGCGGGCAGGTGAAAAGCACGGAGCTCCCTACTTCTCTGCCATCTTGCCTCCCCTCTCGGATTGGGAGTATTTTAAAATTTGAATGCTTTTAAGTGAGCAATTTCTAGTTCATTCAAGTTCTCATTATACATTTTATTCTGTGACTTCCCTATTGCCACCCACAAGCCAGCCTGGCCTGTCACGGCATGGTTAGGACTACCTGAAAATGGCTCCTGGGAAACCAATGTCTTGTATCAGGACTTTGCCTTCGGACAAAAGGCATCTTGCCTACTGACGTATTTGGTTTACTCTAAGATTACGCTTTATAACCACAGAAACAAGAATCCTGTTACATACTGCATGCTTAACGGTATGTCAAACACAATGCCAGAACTTGACATTATCTTAATTTAATCCTCACATCTGGTCCCTGAGCTATTTCTATCTTTCATTTTTTAAAGATTTTAAGTAATCTCTATACCCAAAGTGGGGCTCGAACTCACAACCCCAAGATCAAAAGTTGCTAGGTTTACTGACCAGCAGGTGCCCCTTTACCCTCCTTTTAGAAATGGGCTCAGCGGGGCACATGGGTGGTTCAGTAGGTTTAAGCATTTGATTTTGGCTCAAGTTACAATCCCAAGGTTGTGGGCTTGGGCTTCATGCTCAACATGGAGCCTGCTTGGAATTCTCTTTCCCTCTCCCTCTGCCCCTCCCCAACTTGCATGTGCACCCACACTCTCTCAAAATAAATTTTAAAAAACGTTTAGGGGAGGTTCCAGAAGTAATCTGCCCACGATGACGAGGTTGTGGGGAGCCCGGTGCCGGCGCTAAGGGCAGCCAGTGCGGTCTGGAGAAGGAGGCGCCGATGTTATGAGCGGGTGGGCTGGCCAGCAGAGACCCGGCTGTGGGGGGACAGTGCTGTGACGTACACCGGTTCCGGTCGGGCAGTTGTTGAGATGGCCTCCTGTTCTTTACTTCTCCGCTGATCTTTAAAATAAACTCTCATCAACTTAAGTTAGAGGTTTATGCTGGTCCTTGCAGCCTGAAAGATCCTAACACGATCCTTCACAAATTTTATTATGAAAAGTACAAGAAGACATTTACAAGCCAAAAAGCATCAGAATGAAATAGTCCACATAATTTTTATACATACATTTTCTATACAAAAAGTAGATGTCTGCAGGTCTATAAAATAAATAATGTAAAAATCAGTGTCCTTGATTGCCAAATAGGTATCTCTCTCTCTCTCTCTGTGTCAGGGTGAGCAGCCTCCTACGCGGCCAGAAGATGAGGCGCTCGGCGTTGGCCGCGAGCCTGGGCGGTGAGCCTCTGGCGGAGGTTTCTCACTCTCTCCATAAGATCCTGTTCCAGGGCGTCCCACTGCACTCTTCTCTGATTTAAAGAAACTTGAAAACAAAATTTTAAATTAACAATAGTTTAACGTTCTGGTGTTAGCAATGACACAGCCTGGATTTTAAAGGTAAATATGTTGCAAAAACCCAGTAATGAAATGAAATTTGAAAACCAAATTTCTTTAACAAAAAGCCTAACATGTTTTTCCCTATATCATTCCATTTACAAGTCAATTATTTATTTGTTGAATTGAATGAATGTTATCAGAGAAGGAGAACTCATCTACTTTTGGTTATTTGGCACTTGTTTTTCATTTGGGGGATACAGACAATCTTTTAAAAAGATTAGAAAGAAAATTTTTCTTAGGTTTGTTTATTTCTGAGACTGAGAAAGAGACAGAATTCGAGCAGGAAAGGGGCAGAGAGAGGGAGACACAGAATCCCAAGGAGGCTCCAGGCTTTGAGCCGTCAGCACAGAGCCTGACGTGGGGCTCAAACTCAGAGATCGTGACCTGAGCTGAAGCCGGAGGCTTCACCCACTAAGCCACCCAGGTGCCCGGTCAATCTTTTACATTAGGACAAATCTTGTCCAAGAGGAGGAGTGAGTTCTTTGCAACAGTAAATTTCCTCACTCTGATGCTTAATGATGTTGAGGAAGAGCATTCTGAGTTGCCAAAATTAATAGTTAGAAGTGTAGACCAAGACTACTTTCCCAATGACTAAACAAATCAAGTGGTTTTAATAGTGGCCAACACGGGGAGAGTCAAGTTAAAATATCACAGTGTGTCTAACCAAGTGTAGCAGTCATTCGTACTGCGTTAGGACTCAGGGCTGGTAAACACTGGAATCTGAAGGAGGAGGGGAAAAGCACCTTCAAAATACAGTTCCCTCAGGGCGCCCGGGTGGCACAGCTGGTTAAGTGCCTGACCTTGGCTCAGGTCATGATCCCATGGGTCGTGGGTTTGAGTCCCACAGTAGGCTCTGTGCTGACAGTGTGGAGCCTCCTTAGGGATTCTCTCTCTCTCAAAATAAACTTTAAAAAATGTATACTTCTCTAAAACTTAGTTACATATTCAAAAACTTAGTTATATATTCAAACAGCTCCAATTCCAGAAAACTATATTTTCCTCCAAAGGAAGACCACATTTATTGTCTTGTTTTGCTGCTAAATAACCTAAACTTACCATATGCCTTAAACTTGACTTCCTAATTTAGAATTATCTAACTAAAAATCTATGTTCTGATCTGTCAGAGAACAGTTGAGAATCTCATGTACTTTCATTTGACTGATTCATGACTTTTGGTTTAATCCGTATTCTAACACAATCTATAGATGCGTGTAAAGTATAAGCTAGCAAACATACACAGTTCTGGGATGTCATGACTTGTTATTCGGTATATGTCTTTGAAAGCTTGTTTGTTTTTAGAGGGCACTGTATAAAAGTCTTTTTTCTTCTTAATGTTTGTGTCTCTCTCTCTCAAAAATAGTGTGAGTAGGGGAGGGACACAGAGAAAGGGAGACACAGAATCCAAAGCACGCTCTAGGCTCTGAGCTGTCAGCACAGAGTC
>PJEM01012387.1:0-27295 GCA_004023845.1 Helogale parvula | reverse complement strand
CATGATCTCACGGTTTGGGAGTTTGAGCCCCACATCCGGATCTGTGCTGGTGCAGAGCCTGCTTGGGATTCTCTCTGCCCTTCCCTGGCTCCTCTTCTCACTCTCTCCAAAAAAAAAAAAAAAAAACAACCCCAAAAGGTCAGCCCATCAGCATGAAGCCGCTGGTGTCCAGCAGTTCCAACAGCAGTGGCTGAGGGGTTCCATCATGGTGCCCGGAACACACACAAGTTTTTAGTGGTTATGACAGGGAACTCAGCCCATAAGAGAGTCAGAAAATTCCAAATCTGTAATAGCTTTGAAAACTAATGCTCAGATTTTCTTTCCACAAGGAGGTAAAAAAATAGTCCTGAATATCATTACTTTAGTGACTGACAGACCTCTGCAGGAGCCTGCAACTGTTTCTGGACAATGATGCAGGCGCTAAAGAAATGAAATCCATCAATGTTATCTGGCAAATGTTCTTGACTTGGTTACGGTCTGATCTCATTCTAACCTGTTAGCAATTTGAGAATTTTGCTACCTCCATTTCAGGATTGCCATTATCCATGCTTTAGGAAAATGGTATCAACATGCTATAAATATATTTCAAGTCACTATGTTCCTTGAATTAATACTAAATTTTAAATGACAGAAGAGGGGCACCTGGGTGGCTCAGGAGGCTGGGTGTCTAACTCTTGATCTCAGCCCAGGTCATGAGATCAAGCCCGCAGTTGGGCTCCGTGCTGACAGCAATGAGCCTGCTTGAGATTCTCTCTCCCCTTTTCGCTCTGCCCGTCCCTAGCTCACGTGATCTTTTTTCTCTCTCAAAATAAACGAATAAAACTTTAAGTAAATAAGTGAATAAATGAATAAATAAATGACAGAAGAAACACTTATTGCTTATCAACTTACTGTGTGTTTTGGAATCCACTTCAGAAGTTTCATTTAATTGTGAGGCTCTGGGCAGACAGCTTGAGGAAGCCTGGCCACTTTGGCATCTGGGCACTGGTACAGCAGTGAGGAGATAAAAGACACTGGGAGTGAGGAGAAAGCCTTTCTTGATCGCACGGGTCCCTAGGAAATTACACCCGCCCAGGAGGAAAACCCTTCAGTTTCCACGGAGAAGAGTGCCATCACCATCCTGAAGGCAGGGTGAGTACAGGTACAAGTGGGAGTTTTGGTGCCACATTTTATTTTTAATTAATTAATTTATTCTTGAGAGAGAAGGAGAGAGTGCATAAGGAGAGGGGCAGAGATGGAGAGAGAATCCCAAGCAGGCTCTGTACTGGAAGTGCAGCTAGCTGCCCCTAGCTAAAGGTGTTTTTAAAATATGTCACTGGGGCGCCTGAGTGGCTCAGTCGGTTAAGCTTCCGACTTTGGCTCAGGTCATGATCTCACAGTTCGTGGGTTCGAGCCCCGTGTTGGGCTCTGTGCTGACAGCACAGAGCCTGGAGCCTGCTTCTGATTCTGGGTCTCCCTCTCTTTCTGACCCTCTCCTGCTCATGTTCTCTCTCTCTCTCAAAAAATAAAAATAAAAACAGTTAAAAAAAAAATCACCAAGAGGCGCCTGGGTGGCTCAGTCTGTTAAGTATCTGACTCTGTATTTCATGATCTCCTGGTTTGTGGGTTCGAGCTCCTGTTGGGCTCTGCTTGCACAGAGCCTGCTTGGGATTCTGTCTCTTCTCCTCCCCCATTCTCTCTCTCTCTCTCAAAATACATTAAAAAAAACCAAAAACAATAGCTAAAACGAAAAGCCAACAAACTCAAAAGCAGCGACATTAAGACAGAGATCCCAAACATTGGAGAAGATTGCGAACTGTGACGATGGAGCCTTCCCCGGTGACTGCTCGGGGACGACTGCGTCCACTGCTGGCAGCTTCCTGCAGGCGCGCCTGATCTCAGCAGAGGGCAAAGGAGAAGGCGCCCGAGGCCATCGGGGAGCAGCAGCGTGCCCAGCAGTGTTCCAGAACCTGTTCCGGAACCGACTGGGGCCGCCCCTGGTTTTGAATCCCTCTCATCTCAAAAGTCACACTTGCCCTTCAGCTGCATCTTCTCTGTCCTCCGACTCCCACAGCCTTTCATCCGGTAAGACACCAAGGTCTTTTTTTTTTTTAATTTTTTTCATCCTCACGAGTCACGACTCTTCTTTCCTTCCTACTCCCATCACTAGGGTCCAGGCCTCCAGGAGTCAGGCCCACACTGAGTTTCACCAACTTGGTAAGATGCATGCCTTTTCCCTGGTCTCGAGGGCTTTAGCTAACAGTTCTAAACTCACAGATTCGGCTCAATGAGTCCTTAAGACTATTTGGGGCTAATTATCAAATGACTAATTTGAACTGGTGTGCGGAAAGGGAATGTGACCCTCATCTTCAAAATATCTGAAGGGGCGTCATGTGGCAGAGGTGTAGTAGATCTAATCTGCATTTGCTCCAAAAAACGGTTTCTAATGAGAGAATTTACAAAAAAACAAAAAAAATTCCTATTCAACTTTACAGAAGGAAGACCTAGGTTTTGAATAAAACACTGGCAGAGGTGGAATCAGGTAGTGAGCTCGCCAGCTCCGTGACTTCCTGGCATGAGCTGGATACGCACTCTGCGCTCCTGTAGTGTCGCAGAGGATTCCCAGGGCAGACCCCGGTCCTCCAGATACTTCCAGATCTGAGGCCCCACTGTGCCTTGTCTCCCATCCGTCCTCTAAACCCCCGGGCCCGTGGCGTAAGCAGGAGGTATCCGTCCCAGTGCGGAGAGGTCCCCTGTGCCTACAGCCACAGCTCGCACTGGCTGCACAGACTCGCCGATGAAATTTTACAGCAAAAACCCAGCTTCCCATCTTCTATCCCAATTCTCCCAAATTAAGTCACTGGGGGTGAGGTCCTGTAATCTACCACACACACAAAAAGCTAACTGTAACAAATTTGAACACAAAGAATAAGAAGTCAGAAAGTTCCTTTCCTGTACTTTTTGTACTACAACTTGTTCTTTCTTCACTTAATATATTTTAAAGCCCCAAAGGGGATTCATATTAGTTTAAATCAGTATTTATGTATTATGAGTACCACAAAATTCAAAAGGAATAAAAGGGGTACACACCACAACGCCTTCCTTCTCGTAAGCCCAGGCACCCAGTTTCTCACCTGGGAGGCAAGCCCTGCACTAGTGTCTCCAGGTCATCCTACTGTGTATGCAAGTTGGCAAACAGGACGTGGCCCAGCTCCCAAGCCTGGCCCTGACGGTCCCCAGCCTCCGTCTTCTGCCGTGGGCTCGATAACGACCCCGTGCGTGAGCTCCCTGCTCCAGCTCGTCTAACCTCCGTCACCACCGCAGGCAGCTTCCTCCCAGGGATAAATTACCTCCAACACGTTCTATCAGGTATGCGTGGGGTTCATGGAGGCTCTGGTGAATCCACAAAACTCATAAATAAGGGAAAACTCCGTGTGCATGTGTGTATGCGCACGTTTCTGGGAAGATTCCCAGAGAGGCCCGCAAACTGGAAATGGTTTTGCCACAGACAGTGGCGTTCCTCCGTGCTAGAGCTGCAACAACATGAAAGGTCACCTAGTCTCTAATGTTCTCGTTTTACAGATGGGAAAGTCCGAAGACCCGTCAACATTTCTGAACAAATCCAACTGAAGAAATGCAAGTGGCTAAATAAACCAGCTTAGTGACTCGGGCCAAGTTCACGGGGCATAAAGCTGGGCCTAGGATCCCGCGCCTGCCGCCCAGGAGGGGCTCTTGCCCCGTGCCACGCAGCCCGCCCTCCAAAGCGTGCTCCTGTGGTTCTAAACCTGTTCCCTTTTAACGGTGCAGTAACGTAAAGCCTGGTCAAACGCCCCACACGGTAACAGCACTTACTAAGGTCTTTTTTTAAAATGACCGTTTCATTGAGATCTAATCCACATACCCTAAAATTCACCCCGGTGAGGTGTACAATTCAGTGTTCTTCATATATTCAGAGTTGTACAACCATCACCACTAACCTAGAACATTTTCATCACCCCCAAACCCCAATCCCTCACAGCCATTAGGGGTCCCCCTCCTGACCTCCCTGAAACCACCAATCCACTTTCTGCCCCGATGGATCTGCCTGTCCTAAACATTTCACGTGAATAACCTCATGGGATATGTGTGCTTTTATGTCTGGCTCCTGAAACTTAGCCTAAGGTTTTCAAGGTTCACCCACTTTTTATTGCTACGGAAGTTTCCATCGCATGGATGTACTATATTCCGCTGGTCCACTCCTGGTCTGACGGATTTCCAGGCTGTTTCCACTCTCTGGCTCTCATGAATAACCATGCTTTGCACATTCACATACAAGGGTTTGTGTGGACGTGTTTCCGCATCTCCCGGGCACATGCCTCCCAGTGAAGTCACTCTACGTCTAACCCTCCCAGAAGCTGCCAGACTGTTCCCGGAGTGGCTGCCCCCCGTCACATCCCCTCTAGCACTGTCCCAATTGTTCTCCGCCCCCCAACATGTGCTATTGTCAGATTACAGTCCTGCTGGAGGGTGTGAAACAGTATCTGTGTTTTTGTATTAAAAAAACATTTTCCTCATATGGTTTTGGTTTGTATTTCCCTGATGCCTAATGAAGCTGAACATCTTTTCATGTGTGTATTGTGGCCATGTGTGTCGTCTTTGGAGAACTGTACATTCAAATCTTTTGCCCATTTAAAACTCTGGACTAATACCGTTTTATAGGACATGACTATTCAACTATGATTTACGTTTATAGACCTGGGATTTTAGTGGTTGCAAGGGCCATTCACATTGTCCAGAAGGTTCTGTTTTCTAGAAAATAAGTTCTTCCCCACTGCTAATAAAGATTTGGCACTAAGCCAACATTTGAAATAAACGACCCATCACTGGCACACTCTTATCTGGCTCCTACTTCTCGATGCCTCTATTCTAGGCCCTGAGTGACAAACCAATGCTGAGCGCCTCCAATCAAAATGCCATTTTCCTAATTACAGCTGATTATCTCCCAATGTTAAGATCAAATGACTCTGATTTCATTTATACACCCTGATTAAGAAAATAACAAATCCTTACATGCCTGCCTTTTGAAAAATGGATGATTCTTAACCAAATTGTCTCTCGCTGGTGAAATTTAGGAAAGTTAAAAATCTAGGCAGCATGGTAGGAAGAGCCCAAGGGGCCAATCTGCAGGGGACCCACTGATTCCTGAGGAGGATGCCGAAGAAGCTGTTTGCAGTTTCTTCCTCTTTTCTACTCCTAAACCCACAGGTTCTCTAAAATCGGCATGAAGGGTTTCTTCCTAGAGGAGGAGGGAGTGTGAGAGGGTTGGGGACAGGGAGCAGCCCCACTGGCTGTGGTCCTATGTAAGCTGGTTGTAAATATTTACTTTGTGCAAAGAGTGACACTCTTCTCCCTCCTTCCTCATGGGCTGGGGCGCTATGTGGGACCTAAATCTAAAGTCTGAGAGATGGGCCGCCTGGGGGGCTCAGTTGAGCATTCAACTCTTGACTTGGGCCCAGGTCCTGATCTCACGGTTGTAGGATAGAGTCCCGCGTCGGGCTCTGTGCTGACAGCGCACGGCCTGCTTGACAGTCTCTCTCCCACCCTCTCTCTGCCCATCTGTGCCATGCTCATTCGCACTCTCTCAAAATAAATACATACGAAAAGAAATCTTTTAAAAAAAAGTACAAGGGCTAATGAAGAGTTTCAAGAGGAGGCATAATTAAATGACGATGCACCTGACCTACGTTTCTGCTTTTCAGATTTGTGAATTCTAAAAGTTACACACATAATGACATTATTCATAAAACCAGGAAGTGGACACAACCTGAATGGATAAACGAAATGTGGAATACCGACACAAAGCAATACAGGCCATAAAAAGGAATGAAATCCTGATGCATGCTGCAACTCATTACGTGAAGTGAAAGAAGTCAGACACAAAGACCACAGATCATTGGATTCCATTTAGATGAAGCTTCCTGAGTGGACAGATCTATGGAGGATCAGGAAGTTGATCAGTGGGAGCCTGGGGCTGGGGGGCAGTGAATGCAAATGGGTACAGGGCTTATTTGGGGGCACTAAAAAATATATTTTTTTTAATGTTGAGAGAGAGAGAGAGAGAGAGAGAGAGTGACAACATGCACACAAGTGGGGGAGGGGCAGAGAGAGGGAAACAGAATCCGAAGCAGGCTCTAGGCTCTGAGCTGTCAGCACACAGCCCGATGCGGGGCTCGAAGTCAGAGCTGTGGGATCATGACCTGAGCTGAAGTTGGAGGCTCCACTGACTGAGCCCCCAGGTGCCCCTACTTTAGAATTCTAAGTACAGTAATTGAGATTTTCAGTTACAACCAGCCTAATGTTTGGTTGTAAGAAGTTTCCTTGTGCTACTTCACTGTACTGTTGTTCTGAGGACCAGCTACTGGCAAAGCACCAATTTTTACCAAAATAAACTAGAAATAGCACTTTGGGAACAAATCATACTCTGATAGATTAAGGGGATGCTAAGGACCATGGAACCACGGAATAAAACAGAAAATTCTACAGGACGGTCCAGAGAGTTTTCTTGTCCAGGGCTGTTTGTTTTGTTTTAAATTCTTTTATGTTTATTATTGAGACAGAAACCGAGCATGAGCAGGGGAGGGACAGAGAGAGGGAGACACAGAATCTGAAGCAGGCTCCAGGCTCTGAGCTAGCTGTCAGCACAGAGCCCGACGCGGGGCTCAAACCCACGAACCATGAGATCATGACCTGAGCTGAAGTTGGACACTTAACTGACTGAGCCACCCAGGCGCCCCTTTGTTTTGTGTTTTAGCAAGCCCCAGCAACCCCAAAAATGATGACTGGTGATCACCTTTTGGGCAACCATCTGAACAAAGTGCCACGACACAGCTGGGGATTTGTTTGTGACCGCAGACAGACCACCTGTGAGGAGTGGCTACAGTGTCATCAAGAGAGAGGCGCTCGGCGCCACTCACCTGTCCTGTGCGGGTGTTCAGCACGTTCTGAAGCATCATCTAGCTCTTTCTCCAGAAACCATTTTCGAGATGCATCCGAGAGAGCTGAAGCTTTCTTTTCTGACTTCAAGTGAAAGTCTTTTTCTTTAGCTTCCTCCCACTATGTGCAAATAAATGAAAGAAAATAATCACTTAAAAGTTGGGGTAGTGTCAGTTCCCACAGTGGAATAACCCCCTTCCGTCCCCTCTCCTCCACTTCCTTGGGGATTCCCGTGGTGCGCAGGATCTGTCTGGTTCTAGGGTGATCTGGGTGCCAGTCCTGGCCCAAGGCTGAAGACCCTTGAAGGTGCAGGCGTGTGTGATGTGCCACAGAGCACACACACAGGTGCCCACTGTCTTTGAAATAACAAGTCATTTCAACACATTTCAAGGGTCAAAGCTTGAGGGATGTAGTTTTTAAAATTAATGACAATTTTCTTATTTAATTTGCATGCTATCCCTTAAAAGTAAGATCTACAAAGTTCAGAGAATGAATTCTTTGCCCAGCTCTGCCATAGAAGTCAAGGAATTTCTACTCCCCCCCAACTTGCTTCTTCCTAAAGTGAGAAAACAGTGATCTTAAAATTAGTTCAAGGATAACTAAAAATAATACATTTAAGATATTGTACAACTCCTAAAGTTCATCAATGTTCTATGCTACAGTTCTTATATGCAAACACACATATAGTTTAAAATTTAAATCCAAGTTAGTTAACATGTAGTATAATTTTTGTTACAGAAGCGCTAAGGCATTAAATATGCATGAAGTGACACAATTTTAGAGGCTCGTCAGGGCCAGGAAGAACACAGAGATCCCGGCCTTTCCGGTGACCGATGAGCAGACTGAGTCTTCGGGATGTCCCCAGGCCACACAGTAGGCCAGCGAGCTTGAGAGGCCAGGACACAGATACGAGGACCTCTGTGTGATATGGACAGTGATTCTGAGCCCACCCTCAAATAATACCGTTTTAACCCAAGTACAGCAGCACCTAATAGTGCACAGTCTAGGGCCAAGGTCAGCAATCCTCGAAGACCTGGGCCCCCACCATAACTTTCCCGAGGAGAATGGCCTCGGCAGACATCACTCCCGCCCCTCCCTGTCCTTGACTGAAAATGGCCTCAGGGTCCCGTTAGATGGAGTAGGAGGAGAAAGAACAGGGATGGTGACTTGAAGGAAATGCATTATGCGAAGCTTTCAGAAAAGACATCACGACAGAGCAGCAGGAGGAGTGAGCTCCAGCCAGCCATCTAGTGCCTGGCCTCTCGCAGCTCTGCAGAGTCCTCGGGCGGTGCACGGCACCTGCGATGGTCTCTACAGAGCTGGGGTGCCGCTGCGGTGGGGCCGACAGACAGGCCGACTGACTGTGTGACATATAGTCTTAGCTGCCGCCTCGAAACCCATTCTCTGATTCTTCTTTAGGAACAGAATTCTAATTTTATTTGGGATGATAATGCTCCCTGCTAAAAATATGACATTTCCCAACATCCTCTGCAGACAAATGTGGCTAGAATGTGACGTGGGACTTCTGGAAAGGAGTTACAGGGTTGTGTCAGCTGGGAGTTGGCCCTTTTCTACTTCTGCCCTCTCTTCCGCCCGAGGCCTGGAACGCATCTGTGACGGCTGGGAAACCAGAGGCCATCTCAGACAGAAAGCTGTCCTCGAGAAGGGAAGCCATGTCCCAGGAAGTGGTGCAGGAGACTGAAGGAGGCTCTTTCCCTACTGACCTTGGGGCCAGGAAAGCGGCTCCGGATTCCTGCCCCCAGACTTCTTTCACATGAAAAAGAGAAACACTTCCATCTTGCTCATTGTCACTATTATTTCGGGTTTTGTTAGTAGTAGCTACATAGAATTCCTAACTGTTTAAAATCGTCTATATTGTAAGAATCGAAAGGTAGGCAGATTAAAGTAGTAATGTTATCCAATCAGCCAGAACAAATCTACTCCAGGAAGCTGAGGACTTGAGAGGCACTAATGTCAATGAGGAAGATGCCTAGTCAGTTTTAGGTATCAGATTAGATTTCTTCTCCACATGAACCTATTAAAATTAGATTAGCTTTTCCAACAAAAATGATCTGGTTTGATGCTTCTGTTGATATTTCAAAATTTAAATGATAAATAGCAAAAAATCTGTAACCTCATTCTTACCTTTTTAGCTCCCTCCCCCACCATCGCATTCAATACTTCTGTTTCTTTCCTTCTGTTTTCCCGAAGGAGCTTGGCCACTTCCCGGTAACATTCGTTTCGCTGTAGATCATCACATCTTTGTTTATGTAAAGCTTGAATTCGCCAGTCGGCATTTAGACATGCTTGTTCAGCTTCTGCCAAATTTTCTTCAATTAACTAAGAAATATTTGTAAATTTCAGAAACAAGGTCAGCCTATATATAAAATACGGTATATCCGTTCGATGTAAACAAGCGTCTAGGGCGACTGTTTGTAACCTAACGGTGTTTGCAACAAACCGCTGTCCAGTACCCGGCACAAACCGATTCCATCAGTCTCGGAAGCGGCGAGGTATCGGAACTTTGACAAAGGTGATTCTAATGCACAGTTAAGATTGAGAATTTCTAGGCTCAGGAATGGATGGGATTAATAATTTCCACATTTCAACCAGTGAAAAGGAGTCAGAAGAGCCCATTCTTACAGACTGAACAAAAGCCTATAAGGAAAAATAAATGGTGGGCTATTCTGATGGGATCAGCTAAGGATGGCTGTTGAACAGAAGACAGAGAAATCTTCTACTATTCCAGGCTTCTGGACCAGGGCCAGGCCTGGCCATGGACTGCTTAGCGTTTTGTGGACTGGATAATACAGAAAGTTCTTTCTTGAAGTTCTCAAATTCTATTTCAATTCACTTAAGCCAGCATTTCTGAAAGGGTACTTCACAGATGTGCTACAAAATAAGTTTGGGAAATTTTCTTAAAGCTTCACAATGTACCATATCCTCAAATTTGGCATGAAAAACCCTACTTTCTTTTTTTAAAGTTTATTTATTTATTCTGAGAGAGAGAGAGAGCAAGGGAGAAGCAGACAAAGAGAAAAAAATCCCAAGCAGGCTCAGCCCTGTCAGCACAGACGGAGCCCGACATGGGACTTGATCCTATGAACCGTGAGATTGTGACCTGAGCCAGCCAGAATCAAGGGTCAGACACTAAACTGACTGAGCCACCCAGGTGGCCTGAAAAATCCCAACTTTAAGCAGCACTTCTAATACTTATTTGCCACCACCTATTTTACTGAATGATAGTTACTAATATTCTACAGAATATACTTTGGAAACCTTGGCTTATATACCAGGCAAAGACCTGATGCTTTGCAACTAATCTGCTCAGGGATAATTTCTGAGACATAACACCGTAGGTTAGTATTTATAAAGTTACTATTTCCCTTGTACCTTCTTCTAGGTCTGAAAATTCTCAAAGAATATAAAAGATACTTATATATGTCTGGCAGTGAAGTAAGTAGCCTATAAATAAAATAATGTGAGATTCTAAGAGCTGTGATAACTGAAGCAGAGAAATGAATTAACTCCTTCGCAGAGTTCAATTTTGAATTTCTCCCTTTGGAAGGATGACAGATGTGGGAGGCAGGGCAGGGAAAAATAAACACAGAAAAGGATGCCAGATGGAAACTTCCCCCTCTCTACATACACTAAGTTCACCATATTTTTACCTTCTGAGTTTTTTCGTTCTGAGTCTGACCTGCTTCTATCAGTCTGTGGAACATGTGTTCTTCAAGATCCACTTTTCGTCTGTGGGCATCTGCATCTTCTCTCATCGCTCTTGCGGCAGCTTCATGATTTCTAATGAGATTCTGTTAAAAAAAAAAAACACCATTTGTTAAAAAAGAAAAGAGAGAGAGCAATCACAAATCTACGTAATAAATGCTAGAACACAAAATGACCTTTTCCCGCCCAGAATACTAGCACACAAATAAAAACTGTAGTCATCTAATTTTCAAAGTAAAAAGCAAACAGCAGTGACATCAGTGAAAATATGAGTACAGGGACCTCTGAAAATACTTTTATCCAAAAAAGCCCTGAGAACACCTGGGAAACCGACTCTTCCAGAACTCTGGAAATTAACCAAAGGCTTGCAGCAATTTGAGGAGCATTTACTCATAAAAACGGCTGAACTTCCAGTAAGAACAGAAAGCATGGGGGCATTTTTAACTCGCGTTATCCTAGTCCCACCCGACCTGGAAGCTCGGCATTAGCCTTGAAAACTGGTGACCTGGCAGCCAAAGAAGGGGGTAAAATGGAGGTGGGACTCCTTCGAACTCCCACCATCCACCAACAGTCCCCATCTGACCAGTGCGGTGGTTCTGGAAGAACCTCCTCCCAAAGCTGTCTCTGTCGTGACTCAGAACTCACTACTTTGAACCACCTTTTCCCTGGGACATTTGCTGAAAAACATTAGAGGAAACTGGTAAATATCTTGGCTGCTGGAGACAGCCTATCGCAGTGCAAACCACAAGTTAATCAAAAACTTTTACAGAAAAAGTTGAAGAATTAGATGTCTGCAGGGCACTCTGAAAAGCTGAGAGATTCCTGGAGACGTAAAGTCCATGTGCATGTGGAAGGCAATGCACATGTCCAGGGCGATGTGAAGGCCCAGACCTGAGCGAGTGCTAGGTGTGTAAGTCTGGTGAAGTTCTGCACAGTCAGGAAGGGAACTCAGAGTTGTAAGCTGCATAGTGCGTGTTGAAGCCACGCCCCAACATAATGCACACAGAGCGCCTTGGCAAACACCTAGAGGCTTTACTGGTTCAAGGCAACTGAAGGAAATCTCTGTCCAGTCACGAAAACTCAGTGAAGACTTTAATTTTGTTCTGTAAATTCAACTTTACTGAATCAACTCAGTGAAGTCACTAAGAAACAAGAAATGCTAAGGGGAGAGGAGAATCTGATTTTCAGAACTATCATTATCACATGATTTTAAATATCTAATTTTTGATGTCTTCAGATTCTATATCTCCCTCTCTCTCTGACCCTCCCCTGCTCACACTGTCTCTCTCTCTCAAAAATAAATAAAACTTTAAAGAAAAATTTTTTTAAAATGACAGGAGATATTAAACACCAGAAGTATGGCTGTGCGTACTTTGAATAGACATTAGCCACACGTTCTCCAAAGAAGATATAAAAATGGCCAATATACACATGAAAAGATGCCCAGTATCAGCAGCCCTTAGAAAAATGAAAATCAAACCCGCGGGATACCACTTCACACCCACTGGTGAGGCTACAATCAGAAGGACAGACACAACCGTTCACAAGAATGTAGAGAAATGAGAACTCTATACTCCTGGGTGCAGATCTACGAGAACTAAAAATGCATGTTCGAACAAAATGCTGTATGTAAAATCTCATAGCAGCGCTACTCATCACAGCCCACAAATGGAAACAACCCAAATATCCACCAACTTACGGTAAACGGATCAACAAAAGGAAGTCTATCCATACAATGGAATATCATTCAGCCGTAAAAAGGAATGAAGAACTCACGTCACAGCATGAATAAACCTTGAAAACATGCTGTGTAAAAGAAACCAGTCACAAAAGACCATACATGTAGGATTTCATTTATATGAAATGTCAGCATGAGCAAATCCATAGAGACAGAAAGTAAATGAGTGCTTTCCAGGGTCGGGAATGGGGAGTGAGTGCTGACGAGTACTGTGTTGTAGGAAGGACGGCACATAGTATTCAGGAAGATTTAAGTTAAAAAAATGCAGAATAGTGACTGTATGTACCAAATAATCTCACTTATCCTTATTGATGATATTAGCAGTTATTTCCTAACTCAGGGATTTATTCCTGCTTTTCTAATTATCTACTGGCAACATAATTACCTTCATAATTAAAAATGTTTTCCAATTATATGCAGAGAAGATATATGTATGAAGAAGTTTATTGCCAAAGATTGTAAACCACTTAAACATCCAACAGGAAAAAAAGTTTAAATAAGTTCTGGTTCATCACTATCTATGACAAATGACAACTACTAAGATATGTAATCATTTAGAAAAAGGATTTTAGTAAGTAAAAAAGAAAAGCAGAATATAGAATCTTAGATACTCCTAAGAGGCAAAACAGCATATGTGTATCGATTAGGGATTAGGAGGAAAACCGTGGGAATCTCCAAACAGTGACGAGGAGGGACGACAGGGTGGTGGTTTAAAGAAGCAGGTGGGGAAGGAAGCTGTCAATTCTTTTTGTAAAACATTAGAACGTTTTAGGACAAGAGGGGATGATGGGAAACGAATGTCTATCCAGCATGTGCCAACAGCAGACACTGAGCAGTAAAGGGCCACTCAGTAGCCCGAGTTATCAAATCCTGAATGTCCCAAAGCAAAGATTAACCCTTGACCAGCTCTAAGCCCTGGAATGCAGTGCCTGGTAAGAGTGTCTCTGCGCACCTGGGGTCTCGGGCTCCCCCAGACGGTTTATGGTGATAATGTGACGTGTGGCAGGAGCCTCGGGCCCCACCAGCCTGACCTCTGCAGAGTAAGTATCCAGGTTCAGCCACGTGACTGATTCCCAGTAAAACCCTGGATATCGAGGCTCCAGTGAGCTTGTCTGTTGGTGAAATTAAGCGCTACCTGCACGACTCCACTGGGAGAGGATGACTGGAAGCATGTGCCTCGTCTCTCCTGGACTTTACACTGTGTGCCTTTTACTTTTGCTGAGGGTTTTGTTTTGTTTTCTTATGTTTTTAAGTAAACTCGACACCAATGTGGGGCTCAAATTCATGACCCTGAGATCAGGAGTTGCGTGCTCCATCGACTGAGCCAGCGAGGCGCCTCCTACCTTGCGGAGTTTCATCTGTGTCCTTCCACTGTAATAAACCATAATCACGAGTGAAACAGCTTTTCCGAGTTCTGTGAGTCCTTCTAGCAAATCACTGAACCTGAGGGTAGTACAGGGAACTCCTATCACTGACATCTAGATATCAACTCATTTCATTGTCACAGCAATGTTGACAAGGGTGGGCCTATGCCAAGGAGAAGGTACGTATGCATGAGAGAGACCAAGAGAGAGGCAGAAGATGGAGTCCATGTAACAAGGCCCTAGGAGATGAAGGGGGTGGAATCTGGATCAGAGGTCAGTCCTCGCTTGTTTGTGCCTTTATTCTTTTGTTAAAAGAATTTTTATTCAAATTAGAGATATACGGAATATTGAGCATAGATTTCCAGCAGAGGGCAACCCAATATTATCTGTTTTCTAGGGTGTAATTGGTTTAGAAATAGACACAGCTAATCAACCTAATGCAAGAGCTAAGTTTGGCAGATAAAGAAAGTACTAATCACTAAAGTCGATGAAAAAGGCAGTAGCCGCATGTCTGAATCTAATGGACCAGATAAAATTTATGACTTTTACATTAGTTTTGTTGAGTAGGTTCAGTCTTCTCTATTACTTTGCTTAATAAATACTTCCCTCAAAAGAGGGCAAAAATGATATGGATACACTGATGCACGGAAAGAACTCAGTGTCAGGTCTCAGGCATTCTTGCCAAAAGTGTGCAAGCTGAACCTTCCACGAGGAAGCGACACACAAATGCTACCTGAGGGACATTCTACTAAATACCTGGCCAAATGCTTCAAAAATATAATTGCTATAAAACATAAGGAAGTAAAGAACTCAGGAATGGTGCTCACTTAGAGGAGACTAAAGAGATGGGACAACTGAAAAAAATGGATTATCTTAGATTCTCATTTGTGCCAAAGTACATTTTTTTAATGGTTATTTATTTTTGAGAGAGAGAGAGGAAGACAGAGACAGAGCACGAGTGGGGGAGGGCCAGAGAGAGGGAGACACAGAATCTGAAGCAGGCTCCAGGCTCTGAGCTGTCTGCACACAGCCTGACATGGGGCTCGAACTCATGACCCATGATCATGACCTGAGCTGAAGTCAGATGCTCAACTGACTGGGCCACCCAGGAGCCCCTGCTCTAAAGGACATTTTTAGGACAACTTATAGAATCTGAATAAGGCTTATACAACAGATAATGATATGTTCATTTCCTGATTTTGACAAGTGTTCTGTGATCACGCAATAAGGATTCCTTGGTTTTAGGAAATATACACTGAAGTATTTGAAGGTAAAAGGGTATCATGTTTGCAACATTCTCTTAAAAAGTTTAGAAAAAAATGTATCTATGTGTGTATCTGTGTACAGATAGAAAGAGAAGGATAATGCCAATTTAGCAGGATGTTAATATTTGAGAAATCTGAGAGAAACAGACTTGGAAATTCTTAGCATGTTACTTGCAAATTTTCTGTTAATCTGGAAATCGTGCCCCCCAGGTGCCACCACCCATCTCCCCCAAAGGAAAGACAGTAAAAAGTAAATTAAGGTTTGGTTCAAATGAACTCAAAATCATAGGAGACTTGGCCAAAGTGTGAGCCCCTGGCTCAGTTCTAGGAGTAGTGCAGTGTGGCGCTTAAGTGTGTCGTAGATACGAATGGATGCCATGTGTTTTAAATCTTTCTTAGTGTGAGTAACAGTTATGTTACCTGCTACAGATTTGCAGTTATCGCTAATTTCAAACTCAAAGTCTCACTTTCAGAAAACTGAGGGAAGTGAAAACTTATGGTTTCAACATTAAATGAATGACAAAATGCTTATCCCAGATAATAAATATTCATACTAACAAAGTTCCTTTTTCCTGTGTCGTGGAAACGAAACTGTATATTCTAAGTAGATACTTGACAATCTGATTCCCGAAGATTCAGATTTAAAGTTCTGTACAGCTCTTGTCTGATTTACCCTGTTAAACCGTTGGGACACATCGGGTGATTCTGTAGTCACTACTACACAGACAGAGGGAAACTCAGTATGTTGACAGAAAATCCTGAGGCCAAATCTGGGGCTTACAGTTGGTGCTTCAGACACTAAACTAAGTTGCTAAGAGACAGGTGAATTAAAGAATTACAATAAACTGTACATTCAGACATTCTGGCTATCTTCTAATCCTGGATGACACTATTCTGCTTAAAAAAAAAAGAAACATTAAAACGTCATGAATATAATCTAAAGAGAGTTTGTATAAACCCTGCTGCTCTTACGGTGAAAACAGATGATTTATACCTTCTCGTAAAGTCTACTCTGTGATTCCAGTTCCAGATGTCTCATTTCTAGGTCTTTTGCTGCAGTAGCAATTTCTCGATCTCTCATATGTACCTATGGCCAAACAACAAACTGTGAACACCGGGAGGAATTTACAAAATCATTTCTGTTTAACGGATTTGGTAATCTTGAAATCCAAACAACCCCCTAATAGTGTTTACAGTAAGAAGTATTGGGTTTTTGCTATCCGAGTAATTGACAGGATATTAACACTCACTGTCGAGTGTAGGAATAATGTCTGAGTTAAAGTTAAGCTTAATTTTCTAAAAAGCAAAGTACAATTACCATATGCTCATCCACCCAGACTGGGAGAACAGATGGGCGCTCTTACCATATTCTATCAGCCAATATTATGTGTTAGAAAAACTTGAGCAATTTAAATTTGCAGTGGCTAAAAATATAGAATGTTTAATCTTATTAAATATAACATTATTTAATGTTCTTTTTGATTAAATATCTATACTTTTAAAAATTCACTTTGGAACTCCAAGTTTAAAGGTGCCCTGCTTGGACCTAGTTAACTTTTTTTTTTTCATGTTTATTTAATTTTGAGAGAGATAGAGCATGAGCAGGGGAGGGGCAGAGACAGAGGCAGAGTCAGAGACACAGAATCCAAAGCAGCTCCAGGCTCTGAGCTGCCAGCACAGAGCCCAATGTGGGGCTCAAACCCATGAACCATGAGATCGTGACCTGAGCCAAAGTCAGATGCTTACCTGACTGAGCCACCTAGACACCCCTCAGACTTCGCTAATTTTAAGTTTACCTTTCCCCACATTTTGATTCATTGGAAGCTTCTCACCCCTCCTCACTGGGGGGCTTGAAGGAGGCCTTTCTGAGGCAGACAGAGAAACTGAGGAGCTGTCTGAATAACATAGGTGGCTGCCCAAAGTCCCCATTTCTTAGGCGAGACGTGTGTTTCAGAAACAAACCAAACCAAACCAAACCACCCATCGGTCATCTCAGCCCATTCATTGTTTAGTAAACATTTAATGACGGCACTACTGTTTGTATCCCTGAGCGTTAGACATTGGAAAGACACACCATCGAACACCTCTCGTCAGAGAAACAAAGAGTAAAAATGAAAATACGGTGCGATGTACAAGCAAGACATGCACTGGGAAGTAAGAAACCACTGACTGGCAGCCAGGTCAACTTAAGGAGGTTCCTGGGAAAGCAGCTGGCTCAGAGGTGGGGATGCTTGAGCTTCTGAAACAGGAGTAGGAAAATGCCGATAGGTGGAGGGAAGGTTTGGTACAGTTAATAACGCCTTTTAGGACTTTCAACTAGAGAAGCTCCTCGCTTAGGAAGTCTTAGACACACACCCAGCTCCAGGCCAGAGCAAACGCACACCAACTGCTCACTGCTAACGAACGTGCAGTCGCCCGTACATCTCGCACGGACCCTGTCCTCCTGCTGGTGCCTGATCTCCGAGTAGAAAAGCTCCAAAAGGTCAGTAGGGTCAGAGCTTGCCTTGAATAAGGACATGAGGGGCAGGAGGCTGGAAGGGTAGGGAGAGGCCAGATCATGGGAACTGAAAGGGCTTTCCAGGATTCTTTGACAAAACAATTGCCTTCACCATCTCAAAGAGTTTGGAATAAAGAGGTCAGAGTTCTAAGCCTGTATTACTTTTGGAGAACACATACTTTATTAGACTAATGTATTATCAACCTCATTTGCTAGATGAGATAAAAGGAATGACAGCTTTCAAAATCCAATTTAAAATTAATTAGCTTTAAACAAAACAAAAACTATTATCTGATGCTATAAAAAAGAGATAACAGATTTCTAATATATGAATTCAAAATACTTTCAGAGGCAACGTGAGCGGCTCAGTCAGTTAAGCGCCTGACTCTTGATTTCGGCTCAGGTCATATCTCACAGTTCATGGGACTGAGCCCTACATGGACTCTGTGCTGACAGCATGGACCCTGGTTGGGGTTCTCTCTCTCCCTCTCTGTCTCTCTGCCACCCCCGCTCATGCTCTCTCTCTCTCTCTCTCAAAAATAAACTTAAAAAAGTACTTTCAGAGATTGGAAAAATACTTTGTATTTTACCAAAATTAGGTTTAAAACTCCCTAAATTAGTCTATACATTCAATGCAATCCCAATAAAAATGCTGCTAGGATCAGAGGAGGGAAGAATTCAGAAAGAAAGAGTGGTAAGATTCTCAAAGTCTATTTGAAATGACACACGTTTGAGAATATGGCTAATGGTGGGACTTAGGTCTACTAGTCAGAAAGATGTTACAAAGCTGCCATTCCGTGTGGTGCTGGCTCGAGGCAGGCCGAGCCAGGGAGCGGATAAAGCCACGGGAATGGAACATTCGGTGACCAGCAGCCGGCAAGGGCCCCACTAATCAAAGAACGGGCGTGACCGTGTGCCAATGAGACCGTACTTAGGGATACTGAGGTATCAATCGCATGTTTTTTAAGATGTCATATAAGTTTCATGTCATGAAATTATTACTTAAGTTTTTTTAACCACTTAAAAAGTTAAAACCAGGGGCACCTGGGTGGCTCAGTCGGTTAAGCATTCGGCTTTGGCTCAGGTCATGATCTCACGGTTCGTGGGTCTGAGCCCCACGTCAGGCTCTGTGCTGACAGCTCAGAGCCTGGAGCCTGCTTCGGATTCTGTGTCTCCCTCTCTCTCTGACCCTCGCCTGCTTGTGCTGTCTCTCTCTGTCTCTCAAAAATAAATAAAAAAACAGAAAAAAAAATTAAAAAAAAAAAAGTTAAAACCATTCTTACTCATGGTCCTTACAAAACAGGTGGCAAGCCAGTTTAGTTGGTGCTCTATAATTTGCTGATCCTTGCGACACATCAAAGGTCAAACGAAACAAAACAAAACAAAAAAAAAACCCCACAACAGAGGGGCACCTGGGTGGCTCAGCTGGTTGAGTGGCTGACTTCAGCTCAGGTCATGATCTCACAGTTCGTGTGTTCGAGCCCCGTGTTTGGCTCTCTGCCTGTTTCTGGAGCCTGCTTCAAATTCTGTGTCTCTCTCTTGCTGCGCACCTTACCCCCAGCTCATACTCGATCTCTCTTTCAAAAACAAAAAAACGTTTTTAAAAAAACCCATAAAATTTGAAAAAATATGCATATATGGTAATGTAATCTTAGAATGGCAAAGTCTTTGTAAAGAGGACACTAGGGGTGCCTGGCTGATTTAGTAGAGCATCCAACTCTGGATCCCAGGGTCATGAGTTCAAGCCCCACACTGGGCATGGAGCCTCCCTAAAAAAATAATAATAAATAAATAGGATATGGAAGCTACAAATCATAAAAATGAAAAGTTATTAAAAAACTAAAGTATTTTGCATGATTTAAAAAAAAGACATGACAGCCACTCTTAAGAGACAAGCAACACTGATGTGAGGAAAACATTTACAATGGACAGAAGGATTACTGTCCCAACTCTGTGCTGTGTGGCAGCCTCTGGCCACATAGATCTGTTGAGCACTAAAATGTGACCCGTCCAGATTGAGTGTACTATAAGCAGACTACTGGATTTCAAAGATTTAGTTAAAAAAATTTTTTTAATGTTTATTTGGGGGGGGGGCAGCATGGAGAGGGGAAACACAGAATCCAAAGCAGGCTCCAGGCTCCAGGCTCCAAGCTGTCAGCAGAGCCCAGTGTGTGGGTTGAACCCACAAGCCACAAGATCATGACTTCAAGTTGGGCACTTCACCAACTGAGTCACCCAGGTGCCCCTCAAAGATTTAGTTTAAAAAAAATTTTTTAATGTTTTATTTGTTTTTGATACAGAGAGAGACAGAGCATGAGAGGGGGAGGGGCAGAGAGAGAAGGAGACACAGAACCGGAAGCAGGCTCCAGGCTCTGAGCTAGCTGTCAGCACAGAGCCTGACGCAGGGCTCGAACCCACAAATGTGACATCTGACCTCAGCCAAAGTCGGAGACTTAACCGACTGAGCCATCCAAGTGCCCCTCAAAGATTTAGCTAAAAAAAAAGTAAAAGAGCTCATTAAGAACATCTTTATACTAATTACATATTAAAATAATTTATAAATATATGGAATAAAATAAAATGTTGCTAAAATTAATTGCACCTGTTTCTTCTTACTTCTTTAATGTGGCTGTTAGAAAACTGCCTATGTGGCTCACATTGTATTTCTACTGGATAGCACTGCCCCAGATGGCACCAACAGACCATGTACACTGGTGAAAAAAACTGGATAGAAAAGCAGACAAATGACTTAGAAATACAATTCATAGTTCTTCCACAAACAGAAGACAAGTAACTGGAGACATATTTAACCTCCCTAGCAAGAAAAAAAAGGCAAATTAGAATATATAATTTCCACCTAGCAGACTGTCATATATTAAGACTGATGCACTCCGAATTGACAAGGGTATAGGTACTCTTACACATACACTTAAAATATCTTAAGTGGGTTCATTTTGGGAGGATAATTTGGCATGCCTTGGAACCTACTCAAGAAGACTATGTGTGTGAGTCAAGGTTTGTACTGAGAATGTACAACCTAGCACCGTCATGTAGAGCACAGCACTGCAAACAAGGTCAGTGTCCAACAGCAAAGGATTAGTTAAATAAATTGTACACAGGCACACGATGGAATACTACGCAACCATAGAAAAGGAAAAAGCTAGGGGGTGCCCAGCTGGCTCAGTCAGTGGAACATGAGACTCTTGGACTCAGGGTTTGTGAGTCTGAGCTCCATGTTGGGTATAGCAACTACTTAAAAATGAAATCTTTGGAAAAAGAAAAAGATACACATCCACATTCTCATTTTATCTCTGGTGACAAAATGAGAGAAGAGCAGGAAAGATCCCTTTTTGACTCCATGTATTTAATGATGGAAATTTTCTGATACTGGCCATGTGCAAATTTTATTCAAAAAGAGTACTTCCCCTACTTCAGAGTGGTTAACTGATTCTTCTATTTTTAGAGAAATAGTCATGGACACCAGTCAAATTGACGAATTTTCTTGACATTTCTGAAATCTTTAACTATTAATGAAATATGAAAGGAATCGGGAAAAGCTGAGGGAAAAAGTAAATAAAACCAAAGGGGCTCTTTAGTATTCACTGTGGATCCTGGCAATAACCTTTAGCTTGAAGGTGGTCAGGACATCTGAGTGACAGTGAATGGAGACCATGTGGGTACTGTGAGAAGAGTCACAAACCTTTCTCTCGATTTCATCGTTCAGTCTTCTTAGTTCCATTTCCTGCTGGTCTTGCTGAAGCTTCAGAAAACGCCTTCTTGTAGCATCTTGTAAGTGCATTTCCTTCACTTTCAGCTCTCTTTTCACAGACGCTAGTCTTAAACACAAAATAAGAGGAGCACATGAGAACATGTCCCAGTGTAGATTTAAATGGAAAAATGCTACGCTTTGCAACAGCGCAGGGCCGGCCCCCCGTTCTGACCCGCTTCCCCCGCATGGCGGCTGCCCCGCTCTCAGGCCGCAGGAGTCCGCGCCCACGGGAAAGACGCCCGTGCCTGCAGTCATGACGAGGACAGACGTTCCAAACATAACTGACTATTCTTTTCATATTTAGAAGTTCGTAACAGGTCCACTCAGATGATCTCAATGTAATCGACATCCTTTCTCTGAAGGAAGGATGCCAGAACACGCCCGAGCGTTACCAAAGATTACGTGTGCTTTTTCTTCCAGAATTTTAGGGGCAGGTTACTGCTCAGTTCAGTCATTCTTTTTAACCCACACAGAAATCGGTTTCATGAAGCCCCATCCAAGAGTAAAAATCACTTACAGAAGTGAGTTTCCCCACCGTTTGGTGTAGTCTTAATGTCCATCCCATAATCTTAATTTAAACATTTTGCTTTATGAATATACTTTGAATAAGCATTTCATACTTCTTCCCCTGGCCTCCAACGCATGAAATGCATAAAGAGATAATCTTTTTATGTTTCAATTTTCAAGTCACACAGATATGTTTCAAACATAATTTTAAAAATTATGCTCCCCTAAAGGTGATTTACCCAGCCCTGTATGACAGTGCATTTCTGCCTGCAGGACAATGATGTTTCTAATACTGTCCTCCAAGGAATATCAGATCTTCTATCGCTTCTGAGTAATCAGTGCAAAGCTATATTCAATACAGTTTTAGATTACATTTCACTATACGCCAACTTTTTGAAATGCTGTGTATGCAGGTTTCTTTTTATTAGCCTAATTATTTGCCTAAAGGAAATGCCATGGCTGGGTAATGCTATATATAGAGAAAAGAAAATAAAAATTATTCAACTAACTCATACGTCCAGATTTTTCCAAAATGACGAGCACATACCGCTGCCTCTGCTGCGCCATCTTCTCCTCCTCCTGTAAGAGCATTTCTCGCCTTTTCTCCTCAGCTTTACGAAGCAGTTCTTGTTTCTGGTACCAAGCTTCATCTTCAACTCTCTGCTGGTCTACCTCAGCCTGCATATCTTCAACCATCTGCCTTAAGTAGAGAATATTTATTATTCTATCAAGATGCACATAAGACCCCAATATGCAAATTCAAATTGCTATTTCCCCTTGAGGCGTTGAACTACTGCCTTTCACTTCCATCAATAAAATTTTACCTCATTAAAGTAGCAGAAAACATTGAAAAGGGGGCGCCTGGGTGGTTCGATTGGCTGATGGTGTGACTCTTGATTTCGGCTCAGGTCATGATCTCATGGTTCGTGAGTTCGAGCCTTACATCAGGTTCCATGCTGACAGTGTGGAGCCTGCTTGGGATTCTCTCTCCCTCTTCTCTCTCTACCCCTCCCCTACTTTCTCTCAAATGTGCACGCTCTCTCTCAAATAAATAAATACACTTTAAAAAAAAGCATTGGAAAGGATGTCCTATACAAGTCTCACAAAAAAATTCAAAGAAAACTGAGCAATTTAAAAATCCAAGAACAACCAAAACACAAGATGTATACCTGATTACTATGTCATTCTTTTACTTCTAGATACAAGAATTAAGTCTTTAAAGGTATTTCTAGCCTTCGAACTCTGATTTTACACAAATACTAATTTACATGTGTTTCTTATAAAAATTTTGTCTGTATTTATTACAGATTTTGCTTCTACCACACAAAGAACAACTATTCTAGGATTACCTCTCTCTTAAGAAGTCCAACTCATCATTTCTTATCCGCTCCCGCTCCTGGGTCTGGTAGTCCACAATAAACTTCGGATACTGGTTAAATACTGGATATTGTCCTTTCGTCAGCGCCACGAAGGCGTCAAGCTTGCCGTCTGGATGAATGTCAGCAGGAGTGGTGTCCATGAGATGATAGACTTCTCGTATCACAACACTGATATCCAGGTTATTCCGATGATGGAAAAAATACTGCAAGAAAACTTCGTGTTTGAGATTTACCGAACAAAGCCGGAATGAGGTAGAATGAAAACAAGAGTTAAAAAGTAAATGTGAATTTATCTTTAGGAGGATTTCTTCCTTCCTCCCTTCCTTCTTTCTTTCTTTTTGGCAAGTGTGCTGAGGGTTTTCTTAGCCTAAGTTTTAAAATGAAGATCCAATTTCATATTTTCAGTCAAATAAAATTTCAAAACCAAACATCTGAAATAATAACTTTGAAAATTTTAATTCAAACCAAAGGCTTCCTTTGTATCAGAAGAATGCTTTGCCCAACAATGGACCAAACGTTTCTGCTTGGATTCTTTTCCCTTCAAAATCCAAGATAAATAAAACTGAAAATACACTAGCTTGACTCATTAAACATATCTGAACTGTTTCCACATTAACGTGTTCTGCCAGTAGGTCCGAACTCTAAAATATAGACATGTATGTATCTGGTGAACATTAAGTAAAAATGAAGTTTGACGGGAACCACAAAATAACAAACTAACAAACTTCATCCTGTCTACCAAAAAAACCTTCTCCCTTTAAAAACCTCCTCTAATGCTCTCTGTCAAGTAACTTTCCGGCCAAGCCCCAGGTTTCTCCTAGTTCCACCGTGTGTGATGAGCATCCAGCTTGTCACAGACCAGATGGGTCACTGATAAAGCCCCGCACGGCATTAACAACACTTAAACATCTCTTCCACAGGCAACAAGCACTCAACTCTAACGTGACCACGTTTGTTTTCTGAAGCGATGACTTTAAGACGGCTAGTGTGCTGTAGCTGCCTGCTGAGTTATCTACCACCCACGTCAGGGTAAGGCTGCGGTAGAACTTGCTCTCCGCTGCTTCCCACCAGCACTGGCGCCGCACATGCAGTACGTGCTTGATAAGCGAATGGATCTGTCAACGGACATAAAGGAGAGCGGAGACCTGCTACTTGAGAACAAGGACAGTCACCTCGAAGTCATCTCTGAGACGGCAGTGGAGCAGCGGCGCCCTGGAACATGTGTTGTAGGCCACGACAGTCATCAGGAGGAATGACGGGTGGTTGGAAAAGACATTATCAAATAATTTTAGCCACTCCTCTCTTGTTAGCACTTCTGAAAAAACGGTTTCAAGAAGAGGCCATGCATACAGCTACAACCAGTAAGGAAAAAGTCGTTAGTCTTCTGTGGGAAAGTTGTGAGTCATCCTAATACTCTCTTACATTTGATGTAGCTATTAAAGTCGTTATATTAAAAACAATTACAAAAAGAACTACCTCACTACGAACCCTTCTTTATATATTTTTAAGAGAGCAGTTTAATGGAGAAAGAGAATGGAATACTTTTTATTCCATTCTTTATTCTAAAACATAAAAGGTGACCTGTTTTTTATTATACTCTTTCAAGAAAACATTGCCTTATTTATACCAGAACCAATGTGAGCTTCCAAAATAAGTCATGTTATTCTAAAAACCTTATCCTCCTTACCTGGGAAGTTATATCATGATCTATGAAATGCTGCAGTAGTTCCTTGTCGTGAAATGCCAAAACATTTTCTATCATACTGAGAATATTGATAGGAGGATTAGGAAAATATTCAAACCAGTGTTGACACCAATTGACTATGAAGAAAAAAATTGAAGATGTATCTTTACTATTCTATATTATCAAAGGACTTTGTAATTCTTAAATGTATCCACTCTGTGTCCTTAATATGCCCATTAATAAAAAACACAATAAAGAAACTTTAAATTCTAGAACAATTGATTCCAACACAGTATTTTAGGCGTATAGAATTGACCAATTTCTTTAACTGAGAGCAGGCAATGACAAAGTGTCAATTAAAACGAACAAAACTTCCTGAAGTATTCCTGATTCTCACCATAGTGCACTCTGCTTCCTGCTTCTCATAGTTAACAAAACAACCCTTCTAAAAAAGCTTCCTTTTTAAGTCTTCATTAAATGAGATGAATGTTAAGTGCTAATCTCCTGAAATATACTCAAATTCATACCTAACCCAAATTAGAAAAGTTCACGAGAAATGTTAAGAATTACATTCTTATACATCAATAGCAATACATCAAAAACAATGGGCATGTGGCTAAAATGAACAAATCAAGAGACTATAGATGCTGGCGAGGGTGTGGAGAGACGGACACCCTCCTACACTGTTGGTGGGAATGTAAACTGGTGCAGCCACTCGGGAAAACAGTGTGGAGGTTCCTCAAAAAATTAACAATAGAACTCTCCTATGACCCAGCAATAGCACTGCTGGGATCTACCCAAGGGATACAGAAGTGCTGATGCATAGGGGCACATGTACCCCAACGTTCATAGCAGCACTGCTAACAATAGCCAAATCATGGAAAGAGCTTAAATGTCCATCAACTAATGAATGGATCAAGAAGATGTGGTTTATCTATACAATGGAGTACTACATGGCAATGAGAAAGAACGAAATCTGGCCATTCATAGCAAAATGGATGGATCTGGAGGGACTCTTGCTGAACGAAGTAAGTCAGGCAGAGAAGGAAAGATACCATATGTTTTCACTCATAGGTCTAACAGGAGAAACCTAATAGGGAACCATGGGAAGGGGAAAGTGGGGGAAAGAGTTGGGAAGAGGGAGGGAGGCAAGTCATGAGAGACTTTTGATGCTGAGAACAAACTCAGGGTTGAGGAGGGAGGGGGAAGGGGAAGGGGGTTGTTATGGAGGGAGGCACTTGTGGGCAAGAGCACTGAGTGTTATATGAAAACTACCTTGGCAATAAACTATTTAAATTAAAAATAATAGAAAAAAAACCCCAATGGGCATGTATCAAATCCCTATCCTTGAAATCTTACATGAGAATAAACATGTCTCCATTACTAGGACAAGAATTCCTGTTCTACAGCCGTGGTAACAAGCAACCACAAGAACTGTTTTCATTCTTATTTTAATTTTTTAATTAAAAAATTTTTTTTAAATGTTTATTTAATTTTGAGAGAGACAGAGAGTCAGAGCATGAGTTGGGGAGGGGCAGAGAGAGAGGAGGACACAAAAGCTGAAGTAGGTTCCAGGCTCCAAGCTGTCAGCACAGAGCCTGATGCGGGGCTCGAACCCACAAACCGTGAGATCATGACCTGAGCTGAAGTCGGATGCTTAAACAACTGAACCACCCAAGCGTCCCTGACCAGAACTGTTTTTAAATCTAAGCCATCAATGACAACTTATTCAGTGAACCTGACTTTGAAAACCAACCAGTGACAGTGGCATCCTCTGAAAGTCAGCCAGTGGAAAGCATTCTGCTAAAGATGCTTCTAAAGCTGACTTTAACTCACTGAATAACCACTACAACCCCAAACATTCTCCTCATAAACACTCTCGTAAACAGTAAGATCAATAAGTTTTGCTCGATGAACTGCATCTAACCACCACAATACTCCTTAATTATTGAATTCAGATTTTTTTAACTTTCAACATTGAGTTGTGGTTCTGTCCTATACAATCAGAGTTCCTTCTTTCTCAGATATGCAAAAGAAGGCTTAGATCAGCAACATTTGGATACATATGGTTTATAAAGGGCCCACTAATTCCAGAAGTCAATTATTAGAAAGTAACTTTGAGTTAATAATTAAGGCCTAAATAAACTCTTGCAAAGACTAACCTGTAAAAGAAATTATTTCAACTTCTTTAACTGCTGCTTTAAGTTAACTTTAAAGGAAAAATCCAGTTCAGGGGCACCTGCGTGGCTCAGTAGGTTAAGTGTCTGACTCGATTTCAGCTCAGGTCATTATCCTATGGTTTGTGGGATAACACAAGCTCTGTTAGTGCAGAGCCTGCTTGGGATTCTTTCCCTCTCTGCTCCTCCCCTGCTCATGCACTCTCTCTCTTTCTCTCAAAATAAATAAATAAACTAA
>PJEM01012386.1:0-38377 GCA_004023845.1 Helogale parvula | reverse complement strand
TCCTGCCTGCAGGCCTCCTCTCCGGGGTCTCTCCCGGCCTCCCCCCCGGCACCCACGGGGCCCAAGAGCCCCCTGAGCCCGTGCCCTGGACGGCCGGCTACATGCCCAGAGCCGAGGACCCTGCTGGCCTCACGGAGCCCTGGCTCCGCTGATCCCGGCGCCGGTTCTGCGAACCCAAGGTGTCAGCAGAGTCTGGACCCACTTCAGACGAGCCCTCCCACATCAGGGACGCCCGCCCAGCACCTCCTCAGACACGGGGCCTCTGTTTGCTGCAAATGTCCAAAACGGGGAACAATTAGCACATCTGAATGCCTGATAATTGCTAATTTTCTGAGGGCGCCCAGAACATCTGGGGTATCTTGTGCACATGTGACCTCAGCACGCAGAGTCGTCTTTGCACACGGCCCGCGGGAGATCTAAATGAGCTAGAGCGCGGGTCTGGACAGACAAGGAAGGCGGGGCAAATCGGCGCCTTCTGGCCGATCTCCCCGCTTCCGGAGAGGCCCTCGGGGCCTCCGTTACTTCATCGGAGAGCACGGCCCGCGCGGCGTTGGGCACGATGCTTCCCTTCTCGCCGGCGCACCTGGGGACGCCTTCTGCCCGGGCAGGCGCGACCTGTCCACCCAGAGGTGGCACGGAGGCTATTCCCAACGCCCTTGGGTGCCTGTGGCCGCGCCGACCGCACTGTGCCAGCGCTCACGTGCTGACCCCAGACACCTGCGCTTGGACCGTATGGGACCAACCCTCCCCCCCGCGCCTGGCGTGCGCCCGGCTCATCCCTCCCCCGACGCCGGGCGCTGGACACAGACACCGATGCTTCTCTCCCTGCGTCCAGCCCCCTCCCTCCTCCTTCCTAAAACAGAATCCGACGCGCTCCAAGGACACGGCCCTACCAGGTGGTGGATCATAATAGCTGTAACCCAGATTTGACAGCGCAGTCGTCTCCCGCCCCCTCCCCCACCCTCGAGGCTGGCAGCGGCGTGTGACCCAGCGCCAGCCAACGGGAACCGAGAGCCTCCTGACCAAGGGCTTGCTTTCCTGGTACGGGCAGGGGTGTGGGCGGTGCTACCCCTTCCCCCTTCCTCCTGCTCCAAGCTCAAGTGCGATGCCTGGAGCCACAGCAGCCGGTTTACAACGATGAGGCCATAACCTGAACTGACAACGTGGAGACGGCAGGGCGAAGCCAGGCACGTGAGGACGCCGTTGGTGAGCCAGACCCAGCCGGCGACCATCTCCCTCCACCATTAGGTGAGAACAAATCCCCGTTCATGTAAGATCCTGGGCGGTGGCTGCTATCCTGTTGGCTGAGAACCTTCTGAAATGATCTAAAGTAGTGAGCCAGAGTGACAGGCTGCTGCCGGGTTTAGCTGAGGGAGGGGACTGAGAACAGAAGTCCTCGATGAGGGCAGGCGTGGCCCGGGGTGCACACGACGGCCCGACACTCACACAGGACGGACACATTGTCCTCAGAAGCAGACCCTGTTTTCGGTGTTATTTGAGCCGCGATCCCGGGTCAGGTCCAGCCCCCGTCCAAACGTTTCTACTCACGCGCCGCCTCTTCTCCAGCACTCGGGGGAGGAGGGCCGTGCGCCGTGGGTCCCCACCACGCAGCCTGTCACCCTCCCAACCTCGGGCGGGTCTCGCCGCAAAGCTGCTCTGGGTTTTCCAGAACTCTGCCCGCCACAAGAGAGCAATGCAGGTCACCGCATCAGCTGCAGCCGGACCGTTAATTATTAACAAAGCGGAGAAAAAGACACCGGCTCAGCAACCGGCCCACACTCGGCCAACCCCGGCTCCCAGAACGTTCCATTCGGGCCCAGGGAGAAACAGCTCAAGCATGCTGTCTTAGATATTGCCACGCACTGGTGATCACGGCCGTGGTGAACCACCCCGAAAGCAAAACCACGGCTAAGAGTCCCTGTGAGCGCACCCACGTGCTTGCTGGAGAAAGCACACACAGGACCCGGAGCTCGGAGGGCATCGAGGAGCCTAGAGACCAGCGGGGCAGACGCCCCTGCTGCCGCGCAGCCGTAGGTTCGCGATACCGCCGTATTTGCTACCCTGCTGGGGAAAACTATTTTAAGCCTAATTAGCATGAAATTTTTAGAATGGAAATGCTTTTCATTTAGACATAAAACAAAATGCCACGACATTTCTTCCATCCATTTATCATAAATAAGTTAATTACCATGTAACAAATCGCTCCTTCTGGAACCAGGAGGTTCGGGGCTGTGGCACGCTGACTCAGGCACAGAGGGCCTCCGAGCAGTCGTGAATGGCGTTCTCACGATAAAATGGGGGTTCCGCGAGGCTTCGCTCGTCCAATGAAGGTTAAGCTCTCTCCGTTGGAATGACTCAATTATAAGTAGTCATTGTCAGTTTAACTTGCTTCCTACCAGAGTAACAGAACGGTTGTGCCTTTATCTTATTTTGGATGCACACATCTTCACTGCAGTCTTGTCATTTGTGGAGTTTGTACACAGAAAGAGAAATTTTTATCTGTCCTGGTTTGAATGTATGTCAGCGTTGGCTTTTGCCTCCGTATCTGCAAAAATTATTTCTAGGATAGAAAACGTCTCTCTGTCCCTGGGAACGGGGTGGTGAAGGGGGTGCACGCAGGTGTAGGAGAGGCGGTGGGGCTCGAGCCCACCCCAGGGGAGGGGCGGGGCAGCCCCCAGCGCCTGGGGCACAGCACCTGCCAACCTGCGTTGAGCTGGGCCACATCTCAGGTACAAATAAGGGTCCAGAAAATGAGTCCTGCACCTGCAAAGCGTGTCTCCTGGTCCAAGTTCGCCCACCGCGACGGGCTCTTCACCCCCCAGTGGGTGAAAACCACTGGGCTCATGCAGCCCCCACGACTCTGGCCAGGAGCAGAGGGGCCTGCTCGCCACCAGGAGGGAGACCGGATGCCTGTTGGAAGCCCTGCATTTCATCATAAAAGGTCTGAGACTCTGCCGTTCTCTTCTGTGGTAGGGAGTACATAGCACTAAAACAGAGGCCCTCTTTCTGAAAATCCTGAGTCCAAGTGACACTCCAAGATCTTATCAAGAGCAGCTCGGAGCCCAGAGAGGGGCAGGAGCCCAGCCTCCAGTGCCCGTTACCTGCAACAGTACAACGCCCTCAGAGTAGAAGAATGTTCCAGGCCTTCCCTGGGGGCACACAGACCAATCCGTCCTGGACACGGGTCTACCCTCACAAACTCTGAAATGACACGCACAGCGCGAGTCACGGAGCATCTCCCAAGGCTCTCCCCACACACGCCTCCTCACACAACTCACCTGCTCCGCTTCTGGCCACCTGCTGCAGATCTGGGGGAGGGGCAGGTCATTCAAGAGAGACTCACAGATCACGCCCTCAGCCATCACTGCAGGTGACAACAACCACTGAGGGAAGTGGCCTCAGGACCAAATAAAAATCTCGGTCCACAGAACCAAGAACAAACCGGGTAAGTGACCAAGCTGTCGCTCCAAGGAACAGGGTCCGAGACATCGCCACCCCCTCCCAAAGCAGCTGCCCTCAGCTCTCGAGGGAGACTCTGAGATTCCCTGAAAGCCAAAGCCGGGGAGGAAGTCGGCGGCGCGAGGGTTCTTTAGTCGTGAGCGCCGAAATTTAGCTCTGAGGCTTTCTCCAAAGTTTGTTCCCTCCGTCACTCCAAAATCAGCAGAGAGCTGCTGCCTCTGGGAAGGCGCTCCGCCACAGTGTCTGCGGCAGGATTTTAAACCTCGCGAGGAAGGACTGATTGATCTCCCCTCCCGTTAAACAAATGGAAAGTTTAATTAGTTTGTCTCGAAAGGGAAACAGATCAACGTGCAGAATGATCCGCTGACTCGTGACTTTTGAAGCTGCCTCCGACGTCCCGTCACCAACGTGATTACAATCCTACAATGACGGCAAAGCTAATTGGTAGTTCCCTCCTGCATGTGTGTTTTCCTGTTATCAGTGGGGTAGTAATGAAAATGAATACATTTGTGAACAGAATGTCTGTGGGTTTATTTACCGCATGTCCAACAACATCGTCTGCTTTATCATGCGTTTCAAAGCAGGGATAATTTAAGAATCCAGAATTTCATACATAAAAATACTTCGTGAGAAAGTCTCTCTCTGCACGTTATTTGGGTGACGTTACACCCGAATTCCAATTTGTTGCCCAGGATGTGATTCACCTCACTCAAAAACGACAGGCTTTCTGACTCATTCACCTGGGATGCCAAACTCCTTTGTGGTCCAGGGAGCCCCCAGCCCACTGACCATGTCACCACCATCGCCTGGCCAAGAGCCTGCCTCACAGACAGCCCCTGCCGGCCGTTTCCACGGAAAGGCCTCCCCAATCCAGAACACAGTGTGCCTTTTCTTCCCTCCCTCCACGTCACTCCCCCTACCTTTGAGAAGCTTCTCTCCTTCCAGAATATTCTCCGAGATCAGCACCGTGTAGTCTTCTTCCGAGAATCCGGCTTTGCACGTCTCTCTGGCTGTAAGATCCCCATTGTGGGCCTGAGGACAGAGAGAGACGCCGTTGGGACAAGTGTGAAGTTGGCAGAAATTTAATCCAACCCCTTGTTTGCCGGTGGCCGCTGCAGGCAGCTCCTGCCTCCGGCTACGACAGAGCCACATGAGCTGCAGCCTGTCCCCAAGGGGACTGCTCCCCCGCTCTTCGGCTCTCACAGACCCCCTGGCCTGGCAGCACCCTGGGGGGGGGGGGGATTCCGTCCAGACCCCACGGAAGGCTGAAACCTCCGGGCATCCAAACCGGTCTAAACCGCTTTTTCCTCTACACACACCCGAGATCAAGTGCAGTTTATAAACCAGGCCCAGCGGGAGAGTGACAGTAACTGACGATGAAACGGTTGTAACAGTGTGCTGTGTGTGATACAGTCGCGGGACTGCGGTCTCTCTCCGGGACAACACCGCCCTGTCCTGTGCTCACCCTCCTCCTGACCAGGGGACAGGATGAGATGCCTGTGCGACAGGACGGGCAGGACGTGAAGGACGTGGCAGGTGATGCAGTGCTGGGCTGCACCTGACCTTCTGGCCTCCTCAAGGGGCGGGTCCTCCGCTTCCCAGGCCCAGGAGGCGGGAGCCCAGTGTGGATGAGGGACACTGCTGGACTGGCCTGGGCACAGGGGTGCGGGCAGGGAGCAGGGCAGGGTGATGGCAGGGCTGCGGCCCCAGAGAGCCTCCCTGTCCCTGCAGGAAGGAAGGTCTGAAGAGGGTTCAAAGGGCCAAGGAAGCCACGGAGAGGAGGGAAGCGCAGCCCTCACGGCTGCTGCCCCTCACGGGGCCCCAGAGCTCGGCTTCTGCCTTCTCTGTGGGTCACCAGGGAGGCAGGAGGTGGCAGAGTGAGACAGGAGGTCCTCCCAGAGGCCGCTGAGCTCTGGGCAGGAGGGAGGCTCCGAAGTCCCGGCTCCACCCTCCAGCCCTCCCACCTCCACCTGGCTGGGCCCTCATCCGCCCTTGGAGCCCCATCTCGGGCACAAACAGGCGAGACAGCTCCCCTGACTGGCGTGAAAGGGTGGGTGTCCCCCGGTCCTGCCCCGCGGGAGGGACTGGGCACGGGCCGCAGCTACCGGTCAGCCTGGCGGCGACGGGAACCGTCGGAGAGACGGCCCGCGTGGCAGGCACCCTGGGCCGAGACGCCGGAGCGCAGCGGCCCCGCTCCCTCGGCCCGGCTCGCCCGAAGCAGGGGCGCAGCCCGCAGCCTTCGCGGGGCCGCCGAGCCGAACGCGCCAACCGCCGCGGCGCCCGCCGAGCCCCGGCCCCGGCCCCCCGCCCGGACGCCGACGCCCTCCCCCAAAAGCGCCAGGGGGAGAGCCAGGGGGCGCGGGCTCGTTCCTCGGGGAAGCTCCGAGCCGCGGCCCCGCTCCTCGGGAACGGAGCTCCACGGAGGACCGGAGCCCCGGAGGCGAACTCGCCCGGGAAAGTTTCGCCCCGCCCGGGCGAGCGGCGAGCGCAGCCGGAGCGCCCCGCAGCCTCGGAGCCGGCCCGGGGGCGCCGCACTTGTTTATCTCGGACGCTGCAACCGCGCTGCCCGGAGGAGCAGCGAGGCCGATCGGCCACGAGAGGGGGTTCCTGCAACTCCCGCGGCCCCGCCGCCTCCCCCGGGGCGCCACCCGGCGCAGCCCCGCACGCCGCCCCCGGGGCCTGCACCCGCCGCGCTCCGCCGGTCTGCGGGCCGAGCTCGCGGGCTCGGCGGGGAGAGGCGGGCGCCCGGACCGCGCTCCCGGGCACGCTCGCCCCGCGTCCGCCTGGCTCCCCGGCCCCGCTTCGAGCGACGAGGGCCCCGCCGGACACTGGCGCCAGCCGCGCCTCGGGGACTCCGCGGCGAGGATGCCCGGCGATCCACACCCGCCACCCACCCGCAGCCGCGGTCCCGGTCAGCGCCCGGAAGCCCAGCACGGAGGCGGCGCCGCGCCGCGAGACCCCGGCCCCGGCCCCGGGGCGGCCGACCGGGCGTCCCCGGCACCCGGGTTCCCCGCCTCTGCCGCCAGCTCCCCGCCCGCAGTCCCGGCCCGGGCTGGGCTCGCCAACTCCGGAGGCGCGCGGCTCCCGGGCGGTGGAGGGCGCGCCGGCCCCGCCAGCGGGCAGCCTGCCCAGGCGCGGGAGAGCCGAGCTCCGAGCGGCGGCCGCGGACCCGGGGCGGCCGAGGGATGCTCGGCGGGTCCCGCTTCGCGCAGAGCTCTCCGAGCCCTCCACCCACCCGCACCGCAGCCCGCTCCGCACCACGGCTCGCCGCCGCCCCGGCGGCTCCCGGCTCCTGCCGACCGCGGGCGGCTTCGCGGAGCGCGGGAGCCTCTGGATGCAGCGGTGCGCGCGGCGGGGGCGCCCGGGAGAGCCCCTCCGGTCGAGTGCGCGCCCCGCCGGCTCCGGGGGCGGCCCCGCGGTGCCCGGGGCTTCCGAGCGGCCCGGACGCCAGGCGGCAACTTACCCGGAGCGCGCCGGAGAGCGAGAGCAGCACGAGGAGCACGCCGGAGCCCGCGGTCATCTTCCCGCCGCGCCGCGCCCGGCGCCCGCCCGGAGCCCGGCGCCCGGAGCCCGCTCCCGGCCGCCGCCGCCGCTGCCGCCGCCCCGATCGCGCAGCTCCGATGGCCGCCGCCGCCGCCGCTCGATCGGGCCCCGCGCCTCCAGCCCGGCCGCGCCGCCGCGATCGCCGCCCGGCTCCGGGAGCCAGGCCAAGTCGGCCGGCGGCGCGCTCCCTCGGGCCGGTGCGTCCGCCGGCCTCGCAGCCGCCCGCGCCTCTGTTCCGCGCGCTCCGAACTGCAGGTGAAGCCGCGCGGCCGCCCCGCCGAGGCCCCGCCCCGAGCCCGGCCCCTGCGCTCGCTCGGCCTGACGCGGGCCTTAAAGGCGCCGCGCCCCCCGCGCCGCGCCCGCGCCCGGCGCCTCCTCCCCGCGCCCCCGCCCCGCTCGGCGGGGCGTCCGAGCCCGGCTGGGGGGCGGGGGAGGGGCGGGGACCTGAGGACTGGAGAAGGCTCGGAGTCCTCCCCCACCCCCCACCACCGCGTCCCCGGGCGCCCCCTCTGGATGGGGAGCCCCTGCTGCTTAGGCCAACTTCCTGCCCGGCCCACGGTGGGAGGGCGCTCCCCTCCTGTTCTCCACGTTTAGGGTGTCTTGGCACCGACTCCCCCGGCCCGGGCCCGCCTCGCGCGGGGCCTTGCACCCACGCTGGGCGGTCAGGAGGCAGCCCTGGGAGACCAGGCGGGCCGGAGGGAGGGCGCCGCGCCGACCAGCCTGGTTCCGCCCCCGGGCCCTGCTGACTCCCAGCGCAGTGCAGAGCCCGGTCCGAGCCGCGCCCCTAAGGACCGGGGACGGGACTGATCCCTGTGTGTGCATCAGAGCACGCTGCTAGGCCTGAGAGGCCGCGAAAGAAATGAGAGGCCCCGGGAAAGAAAAGGAAGAAATGTTCCGACGAAGACCTGTGTCAGGAATGTCAGCGCCTGCTGGCCGGGCCGCTCCATTTGCTCTGCTCTGGTGATCTCTGAACTAGGGGGACGCTTCTTTCCGGGAGCTTCGAGTGAAAAATGCGTGCTGCTTGGAAAGTGAGTAAATGTTTCTTGCACGTTTCCTTTTCGCTTGGAGATTTCGGGAAAGTGGTTTTGTTTGCTCAGATATTTGAAATTTCTTTGTCTTGGTTTGGAGGAGCTCTGAGTCCAGAATACATTAGTTCTGGTTTAAGAAATGTGCTGCAGGGGAATGGGGAGAGGATTGAGTGCAAGTGTGGAGCTCCAAGGTCAGAGCCAAGGGGGCAGGAGAGCAAAGAGCAGCAGAACCGCCTTTTCTTCTCCCTCCCCCCGCCCCTCCCACCTGGACAGGGTGGTCCACTGGTTAGCGCAGTGCCCGCTTCAGACCTCAGGGAATCGGCTAAGCCTGGAGGAGCCAGGTTAGGTGTAGATGCAAACCCCCGAGGTGACGCGTGTGTTCCCGGCCGGTGAGTGCATGGGGCTAGCAAACAGAACAGCACATCTGTACCAGCCCCCCACGCCTCGCCCTGCAGCCCGGCGGGCTCCTACGGGCTGCATGGCCAAGTATGCCTGCCTTATCACAGTCACACCTGCACGGAGGTCCTGTGTCACCAGTGAGGCTTCAGGGACAGACCTCCCGGAAATCCACACTGGGGGGAATTGCTTTCATGTGCTCACACCTCTGAAAGACCCCACTCCTTCCCCGCCTCTTACCCAGGGCACTTCCTCACTGCCTCGGGGCCCACGCAGGCCGTCCAGAAGCGCCCACGGCCGGGACCTGCCTGTGTCCTCAGAAGGCCGGAGCATAAGGCAAAACGTTCCTTAGGGGATGAGTTCCAGGACAGAGCGTCCGCTCTCCTGGGCCCTGTGACCCGCCGGAATGCAGACAGGCATGGCCCCTTGAGCAACAGAAGGGGTGGTGTTGGGTGGGGGTCCTGAGGCCCAAACACCGGATGACACACCTCCCTGTCTCCGCCTCCGAGCGCCTGGGAGTCCTGACGCGACCCAAGCGCACCCCCCCACTTCCACGCGGGGTGCGCGCATCCTGAGAATACCCACCTTCAGGGAGGCACGGGCGTCCAAGCCCTGCGTGAATTAGCCCCTGGAGTTGTCCGCACTCCGGAAGTGGGCTCTGTTCCCACCCCCCACCCCCGTCACCCCGCGGGGCGAGGGGACTCGGGGAGACGCTGCCGTCCAGCCCAGGCCCGCAGCTCTCACGGCCCTTTCACGCGGCGTCCGCTGTCTCACGGGGACTCACATCCTCAGGAGCACGGCTGCCGAGGCCCTGCAGTAGCTGAGGCGAGTCCAGTAGAGAGCATTGGTTTATCAGGCTTGCTGTGAGCGAGGCGGTGAGGATGCATTAAGGGAAGAAGGAAACTGGGATCTGAGACACACGGCCGTGCAGTGAGTCTAAGGGACGGGCTGCAGCCAGGTCGCTGGGTGTGTGACCCCGGACGCTGGGTGTGTGACCCCAGCATCACAGCCCTCGGGAGTCTGTTTAAAATGCAGAACCTTGGGCCACACCCCAGATCTACCCGCTAGGCACCTGCATGGGAACCGACTCCCCTTCCTCTCTGCCTCGTCCTCAGATCATCTGCTTCAGAATCAGAGAGGGGCTCGGGGGCCACCTGGGGGGCTCAGTCGGTTGAGTGTCTGACTTTGGCTCGGGTCGTGATCTCACGGTTCGTGGGTTCAAGTCCCGCGTCAGGTCTGTGCTAACCGCTAGCTCAGAGCCTGGAGCTGCTTCGGATTCTGTGTCTCCCACTCTCTCTGCCCCTCCCCTGTTCACACTCTGTCTCTGTCTGTCTCTCAAAAATAAATAAATGTAAAAAATATTTTTATAAAGAAGAGAGAGGCTCCAGAGAAGCTCAGACTCCTGGCTCCACCGGAGACCTGCTGACGCAGGGCTTTGGGGCCTGGGGCCTGGGACCTGGCCTCTTACCAGCCTCTTGGGTCGATGCTCCTGTACTCTAGCATTGGAGGACCAGTGGCCGATCCCGCAGGTAACTAAGCATGTCCTGTGAGCCTCATAAAAATGCTTCCTCCTGGGCCCTGACTTGGATCTACTGAATCTGGACGGCTGGGGGCAGAGCCTGGGAATCAGCTGGAGGAAGTTGGCCAAACCCTGCGTCAGGGGCCCTGCGGGAGGACTCGAGCCAGCCCTGATCTGCCCGGCCTCCCTGCTCCCTCCAGGGGCTCCAGCCCACCAGCAGCAGAAGCTGCTGGATAAAGAACCCTAGAGAAAAGTGGGCTTTTGTTTCCAAGAGAGATTAAGAAACCTCTCTCGGAGGGCAGCAAGCTGGTGCCTGGGTCCTCAGGACTCCTGGAAACTGTTGGCTGTCGCGGGTCCACAGACGTCCGCAGAGCCACGTGCTGAGGCGGGTCTGGGAAGGGGCTCCTCTTTAGAAGCGAATCAGATGCTTGTGTCAGGGCTGGCTTTCTCTGCCTTTTCGTCTGTGTTAATTTGCTTTCCCCCCACTTACCGTTGTTTTTAGACACTTCAATGTCAGATAAAAGCTGTTTTGTAAAGAAAGCAGGGAGATGCTAGAAGAAGGTGTGGTCCTGGGATAAAACAGCACCTTTGGGGGCCGCTAAAGACGTTCAAGGCGCAGTAGAACTGAGTGAGATCGTCCCGACACCCAGCCCAAGAAACCCTCCTTCGTGGAGCAGAGAACAATCTTAAAGGCAAAAGCAGGAGTGAGAGGGAGAGGCCGGAGCACACAGCTCTCTGCCTCAGTTCCGATGACGCTCCGCCGCGAAGCCATCGCCCGTGTCTGTTGTCACCAACATCATTGTGGTTTCCCTTCTAATGTTTCCTGATGTTTCTCGTGTCCCAGACCTTGCCTGAACGGTCTCCGAGGCATCATCTCGGTCCATCCTGTGTCCACAGACGCGTTCCCCGGGGACAGAAGACGGGCCCGAGCTGGCTTGTGGCCAGGCTCCAGCTCTGCACCGGGCAGTGGGACCGAGCTGGGGGCCACCTCCAGGCTCTGGGACAGAAACCTAGGCAGAAAGCTGCAAACCTCCCTTGCCAGCCCCAGCCCGCACCCCGCTCCTTCCTTTTCCGGCTTCCCCTGGTCAGGCCGGCACACCCCCCGACCCGTGCTGGGAGCAGACCTCTGACCCCACCATGCTCCGTGTGTTTGCCCCCCCCCCAGCCCCGCTACGACCCCTCCAGCCTTTGTGCCGGAGGCGGCGCGTCTCTGTCATGCACACCTCCCCTCTTCGGGGTCAGCCCCTGGCTCTGGCCGCTCCGGGACCTCCTGCACACGTGCGTCTCCGTGCTGTCACACCGCCCGGCACGTGTTCTGCACGCCTTCGGGGCACTCTGGAAGTCTTGCCGGCGTGGGTGCTGCATTCACCGCCCTGCATGGAGCCCGGAGCCCGGCGCCCGCTGGGTGGACCGGCAGGGCCGTGACAACAGTGGTGGCCCCAGGGCAGCTCCCACGATCGCCTGGGCCGCGCCCCATGCTCCTCCTGGATCCAGGGCAGAACGCCGAGCTCGACCCAGAACCGGGGCTGCCTGAGTCCAGACCCGCAGCCTCCCCTGAGCCAGCGCCCCGAAGCTGTGTTTGGAGGAAGGCTGGGCCCTGGTGGGTACGGTTCTCAGGGCCGCTGCTGCTCCTCTGGGTGTGGGGTGGGGGGACAGGGACTTTGCCACTTTGGAGGCTTCTGTTAAAGCAGGAGCGCAGCTCAGAAGAGAAAGGGCCCAGGACAGCAAGGGGTAAGGGCAGCCCCGTCGGCCCCCCGGGACCTGCTGGAGGAAGAGGTGTGTCCCGGCAGCGGGAGGGGAAGGGCCCCCTCAGGATCCCAGCCGCTCTTTCGCTCTGAGTCTCTGAGCGTGGCTTTGCTCATTTGTTTCCCTCTGGCTACGAAGAGGGGGCGCAGGGGCAAGTGTCACCGGTAACAGAGTACTCGCTCACGACCTTGCGCGCTGCCGACTTGTCGTGGGCTGGTTTTTAGAAGCAGCTGACAGGGAGGAAGGGAGGTCAGTAACCTCGGCTGATGCGGGCAGACTGGTGAATGCCAGCGACAGAGCCGCAGCGCACCTGTCCCGAGTCCAGGGGACGGCCACGCCCCTGCTCCCTGGCACCCCGGACCCGGGCAGAGCGGTGCGCGTCTGTCTCTCGGGTGCCAGCAGGGTGGGGGCAGGGAAGTGAGTTTTCTGTCCTTTATTGTTTCCTTTCTCTGTTGGTTCCTCTCCCGAAGCTTATTGTGGGTTTGTCACCTCCCGCTACCTGGGGACTGTGGCCTGCCACCTCTCACCTGGACCCCTGCAGCCACCTCCTCCCCTCTGCTCTCCCTGCAAAGCAGGACCTGCAGGTCCCCTTCCGGAAACGTGAATCCGAGAATGTCACATCACGCCCCTACTTCAAGCCCTAGAGTTGGACCCTCGATGATGCCTTGGTGGCCCCCCAGGACCTACGCTTTCTGGTCCCCACCCTGACTCCGCGCCCACACCTCACTCCTTAGAGCGTCTTCCCACATCCTGGTCTCTGCACTTGCCATTTGGCACTTTTTTACCCCTAGGTCTCTGCATGCAGGCTCCTGCTGGGAGAGGCGCTGCGGACCCCTGCCCCCCGCAGGCCTGCGGGCGCACCCCCCACTGGGCCAGGACCTCTTGCACCTGTCCGTCTGATTCTCGGCTTGTCTGAGGTGTGTGGCAGGGCAGGGGCCGCGTGCCTGACCAGTGCACTGCTGTCTCCCGGCCGCCTGCACCTTGTGTGCCCCGCTCAGCACTGAACAGAGGAACAGGAAAGGTGGGGTGAGGCGGGTCTCCTGAAACTTGACCTTGGAAGCGTGAGGAGGGTCCCTTGATGCTGCACCGCCCAAAGAAGGACGTCAGAGCCTTTTCTGCTCTTTCTTCTGGAAAACTCCAGGACAGAAGCATGAGAACTGGGGCCAGAGGAGGCGGCTTCAGCAGAACAAGCCGATGACAGGAGGTGCAGAAGGCAGGGCTGGGGTGGGGGGGTTGGAAGCAGGGTGATGAAACAATGTCTGAGGGGAGGGAGATAGATGGTTCCAGATTTAAGGGAGGGAAAGTGGGGGTGGGGGCTTGGAAATATGAGCAGACCAAGAGTGGCGATAAAACACAGTAGAGACCAAGAACACGGAAAGCATGTGACTACGGGCTTTATGTGTCACATCAGTGCCCGGGCTGTGACGCTGCTGGGATGACGCCCCGTGGGCTTCAGCTGCCCCCCCAGACCCCCAGCGTCCCCGGGGACACAGCTGCCACCTGCCGAGTGGCCTTCTGGGTCCTTCCGGGCTACAGTCAGCCGGGTTTGGTTGTCCAGCTTTGGGGGATCAGGGCCCATCACCTCCTCCAGGCCACAGGATGCAGGCCACTGGGAGGTGGCCGGACTCCTCGGGCAGTGGGTGGAGGTCCCAGGCCCGTCCCCTCTGCTCGGGTGCAGCTGTGGGACGTCAGCCTGGCGCCCCGCTGAGTTTGGGGGGCCGGAGGCTCGCGCCCCTGTCTGGGAGAAGCAAGCTCTCGCTTTGCCTCCGGGCGGCATCTCCTCCTTCCTCTTTCCTGGTCTGTGGTTGAAGCTCTACCGGGGAAAAGCCTCAGAGGCAGATGGAGGAAGACTTCTGCCTGGAAACGTGACCCCCGCCCGTTAGAGATTCATTTCTTTGGGATGAGGCAGGGAGTCGCAAAGTTCACTTGAACACCAGGACCACCTGACAAACCTCTGAAAACTGTGGATGCTTGGACCCCAGCCCGGTGGGTCAGGCTCAGCGAATTTCAGTTAGTGTCTGAGCAGCTCTCTTCTCGGGGTTTTCTGGGTGACTCAGGTGCACCCCAGGGGCTGGGGCACTAAGTCACCTCCACACCCTTCCATCTTGAATGTCCTATGGTGACAACATTTGATACCTCTCCAGTCAGCGGGCTGCCTTGGGTCGGGCAAGCAAATTCCTCGTTTGATGGATGAAACCGTGGCAGGAGGCCAGAGTGGCAGCGATATGCCTCATCCCGGAGGGGTGGGGGGGGCGGGATTGTCGGGACAGCTGGCAGGGCCTTCTCGGTTGCTGGGCGCTGTGCGCGGACAGGAGAGCCTTGGAGAAAGGAAGTGGGGAGGAGACGTGGTCGTCCGGTCTACTCACCAGGCCTCCCAGCTCCCAAGCTAACCCTGTGGAACCGATGATTCCTATGAACAAGACTCCCTCCTTAGTGAACAGCCCAGACCTGCTGTCTGGCTGCAGGAGAGGCGAGTTCTGGGTGAACAAGTGGAGGCAGGTGCTGGGGCCTCAGGGAGGTGGTGGGAGGGCACAGAGCAACCCAGTGGGTGCAAGAGCCCTCTGCCCGCAGGGCTGCAGAAAGGACAGCCCTGGGGCACCCACGGAAGGTCTCCCGCCACGGCTGGGGCTGTCGAGCGGCTCTGAGCTGCTTGCCAGGGCGGGGGGGGGGCGCGGTCGTGGGGACACCTGGGCAGCACCCTCGTCTGCCTGCGGGGTCTCGGGCACCACCCCAGCCACTTGCTGCAGCTGCATTTCCCTGGGGCCTGGGAGGGGCGTGGCTTGCCTCAGGTACAGCTCCTTCCAAACAGTACAGGGAGATGGGCACAGTCTGTTTGGGGGCCCTGGGGCCTCTTGGAGGTCATTTTATTTATTTTTATTTTTTATTTATTTTTGAGAGAGAGAGAGAGAGAGAGAGAGGGAGGGAGGGAGGGAGAGAGAGAAGGAGGGAGACACAGCATGAGCAGGGGAGGGGCAGAGAGAGGGAGACACAGATCGGAAGCAGGCTCCGGGTTCTGAGCGGTCAGCACGGAGCCCGACTCAGGGCTCGAACCCAGGAACCGTGAGATCATGAGCTGAGCCAAAGTCAGCTGCTCAACAGACTGAGCCCCCCAGGTGCCCCCTATGCCCTGTTTTTAAACAGTAAAGACTACAGGCTCTTGCCCTAGATGAATTTCAGGTAAGTCAATGGCCTCTCCCCTGACCTCCCTGGTTCTTTTTTTTTTTTTTAATATAATTTATTGTCAAGTTGGCTAACATACAGTGTATAAGGTGTGCTTTTGGTTTTGGGGGTGGATTCCTGTGATTCACCTCTTACACATAACACCCAGGGCTCATCCCAACAAGTGCCCTCCTCAACGCCCATCACCCATTTCCCCCTCCTCCCCATCAATCCTCAGTTTATTCACCGTATTTAAGAACATCAGGGGCACCTGGGGGGCCTAGTCGGTTGAGCATCTGACTTCAGCTCAGGTCATGATCTCACATTCGTGGGTTCGAGCCCCACGTCAGGCTCCGTGCTGACAGCTCAGAGCCTGGAGCCTGCTTCTGATTCTGTGTCTCCCTCTCTCTCTGACCCTCCCCTGCTCACATGGTCTCTCTGTGTCTCTCAAAAATAAAAATAAAAATAAAAAAGAATCTCTGTGCTTTGCCTCTCTCCCTCTTTGTTTGTAACTATTTTCCCCTCCCCCATGGATGTCTGTTAAGTTTCTCAAGTTCCACATATGAGTGAAAACATATGATATCTGCCTTTCTCTGGCTGAATTCACTCAGCATAATACCCTCCAGTTCCATCCACGTTGCTGCAAATGGCAGGATTTCATTCTTTCTCGTTGCCAAGTGGCCCTGGATCCCAACCCGGGAGCCTCCAGCCCAGGCCCGGTTGGGTGGGGTGGGTTAGCGCCCCAGCCTCTGGCCGCGAGCTGGGGGGTGCCGGCCGGCGGTCTCCTTCCCCCGAGTCGCAGCCACGGGCTGTCCTAGCGCCCGGCCGGCCGTCTCCCTCTCCTCTTCTGAGTCCTGGGGAGCACCGTTCACCACACAGATTGTTAGATGCCAATTAACCAAGATGCCCTCACTCTCTCCCACTTAGGTATTTAAGATTCTGGAATTGGCAAGGATGAAGCACTCCGCATTTATAAATCGTCTCCTGCTTTTTGGGATCTCAGTGACATTATGATTGTTCTTTTATTTATAAATTATTGCTGGGAAGGCACGTTCTCTACAAACACTCATCGCTCTTAAAAGGTGATGATCTGGGCTGAGCACCGCAGCCTCCCCACGCAGGAGCCAGTTCATGCACTTGAGAGTCCGTGTTGGGAGGAACGGAGCGGAAGGTGCCAGAGAGACAGGGCGGCCGGAGGAGAGCGGGCTGGCGGCGCCCGGCGGCCCTGGCTCGTGTGGCCCAGAAGCTCCTCGCCAGGTTGAACCAGGGAAAGAAGAGCCACCTTCCCCACGGACCGTATTCACGGGCCAAGGACAGAGATTTTGTGTGAACTCCCACTTGATTCTCACGCCCGTGTCACCGTGGGGCCCCTGCTGCCCCACCTGCTCAGGAAGGCCGAGACTTGCGCCAGAGGCCGCCGCTGGCCCTGCGGTGGAGGAGGAATGGCGGCAGGTTCTTCTGCCTGACGGCTGCGGCTCCACGTCCTCCCTCAGTCTGGGCTGGCCTCGGTCACCTGCTGGGCCACATGTGACAGAACTGACATTTGGGGCGAGAGACGAGGTCACAAGGGGCCGTGCTGCCCCCAAGGGGGTGTCTCCTCTTGCAACGTACCCACGGGACCCTGAGCGGCCAGGTGCACTGTCTCACCGCGCCAGGGCCGCTCTGCGGGAGCACCGGGTGCGGGGTGCTTCCCACCGCCATGGCCCCGTGCCCGCCGTGTGAGGGGAGCTCTGCAGACCGCTGAGTCCCACTGCGTCACCTTCAGTGACCTCTGTGGAGCAGAACCACCCAGCTGAGTCCTGTCCAAATTCCTGACCCACAAAACTGTGAGAGGCAATTGGAAGTGGATATTTGAAGACACCAAGTTGTGGGACATTATGGTGCCCAGATAGAGAACCGACTGTTACACTGAGCTGCTTCGGAGGAAGTGTGGCCTCAGACCCCGCCCACCTGTGCCCAAGGCCTGCTCCCTGGGCTCCTCCTGGGTAAGACACAGGAAGGAAACCCCTCTCATTCCTGGTGCCTTTGATACTGAAGAGCTGTTCTGGGCAGCCGTTTGGCTTTGCAGGGGTGAGAGGAGGTGTGTTCCCGCAGGTGCCCCCCGGGGAACAGCCAATCCGAGGGAGCTGGTTTGGCCCAGGGTCTCGTTGGTTTCAGCCTTAAACACAGGACTTGGGGCTGGAAATCCCGGCCAGGTCCTGAGAGCTTGAGTCTCTCACGCAGCTGGAAGGAAGTAGCGTCCCCAGGAGGCGCTCGCACGCCCTCGCCTCGCACATGGGATGCGTTATTCTGCTCTCACCCCCAGTTTGCAGGGGAAAGCAAGTCAGGAGTTGGGCATCTCAACGCAGGTTTTCTCCAGTGCCGGAAGGCGGCAGTGGGGAGGGAAAGACAAAACGAATCGGAAGAGTGCAACAGTGCGTTTCCAGAGACGGCCTGCCTCGGGCTTGCGGGGTCTGGGCTGCAGCAGGAGGGCTCCCTGCAGGCGCGGTTGGCTGCGCCTGAGTCAGGTTCACGGCCATGATGCGAAGGGACCGGGGAAGCACCTGCTGCCCGCCTCTGCGCATGCGCACACGGAGCTCGGCAGCGGGAGTCGGCGGGGAAGGGAGGCGAACTGAGGCCAGAGGGCATGACGCGGGCCCGGCCTCTGCCGCGTGACCCTGCAGTGCAGGGGTGGCCTCTGCGAGGCTTGTGTCTGGATGGTCCAGCTACACGTGGCGAGCCCACAGGGCAAGGGGCAGTGAGGACAGAACAGACCTTCCGAGGGTCCTCGGTGGAGGGGACGTGCCCCCCCTCCTCCGCAGCAGGCAGCTTCCCAGGCGGCCCTCCTCGACAGGCTCCTCTTGCAAATGGCATTTGGGATGTGCGGTTTGTAAACGCAGCCCCAGACCCTGCAGTGGCTGAGGCACCTGTCCGGCCCCGGCCCGGCCACCTGGTGGCTCCAGGGCGGGGTCTGCACTGAAGTTGTGCTCCGGCTGGGTCACATCCTTAATGGGTACTGAGCCCCGCCCGCGTGGCTGCCCACCTCCTTCTGCCTCCAGGGCACCCTTCACCCCTGCACAGGCTGAACCGAGTGTGTGTGTGTGCGTGCGCACGCATATGCCCAGGAACACATGGAGGACGGTCGGGGGTGCAGCTCTTCCCTGGGATCAGGTGGTGGGTGGCAGTCAGGGGTCAGTACCCCAGCCCCTCACTTCGGTAGAACCGATCTCTCAGGTTGTCCGGGCACAAGAGGATCCGCTCGAATGGCCGAAATCCATCATCTAAAAGTGACCGGCGGGCCGACCCGGGTCCCCAGTGAGTAACCAGCAGGCACGCTGCACCCTCCGTGTCCCCCGCTCCCGAGAGCATCTTGACTTTTCTTCTGGCGAAAATGCAGTCATTCATGTATTCTTTCACTCTGGTAAGAACAGTCAACACGAGATCTACCCGCTTTACAAAACCGTAGGCGCGAGCGGATCGTCGCCGGGCCCCAGGCTGCAGAGCGCATCTCCAGAACCTACCCAGACTACACCCCCTGAAGGACAGCACCCCGCTCCCGCCGCCGCAGCGCTTGGGACCCACCGGACTCTCTCCTTTCTGGGTCTGTTTTAGCTGCTTCACTAACCGGAATCACACGGTACCTGTCCTTCTGTGTCTGGCTTATCCACTCAGCCTCGTGTCCTCCAGTTCATTCATGTTGTTGCAAATGGCAGCTTTCCTTATTTTTAAATTTTTTATTTTTTATTTATTTTGAGGAGGGAGAGAGAGAGAGAGAGCAAGCAGGGGAGGAACAGAGAGAGAGGGAGGCACAAAATTCAAAGGCTCCAGGCTCTGAGCTGTGAGCACAGACCTGGCACGGGGCTCGAACTCACAAACTTCCAGATCATGACCTGAGCTGCAGTCAGAGACTTAACCGACTGAGCCCCCCAGGCGCCCCTTTCTCTCCCCTTCTTCTTAGAGCCGAATACCGTCCTGCTGTTTACATCCACACGCTCTCCTTCTCCATCCACCACCAATGGACACTGAGGTGTCTTCCCACCTCCTGGTCACTGTGGACAACACAGCAGTGAGATGGGACCGGGTGTGCTTTGTTCTGAAGACGGATCTGATTGTCAGTCACAGACCAGTCTTAGCACAGTTAAGAAGAGTTGAGATCATATCGAGTGTCTCTTCCCATCACAACCGCATGAAACTACAAGTAAAATAGAAGGAATGTGAGAAAATTCACAAACACATGGAAAGTAGCCCACTCTTAGACAGCCAACAGGTCAGCAGAAATCAAAAGGGATGTTAGAAAATGTCTTGTGACAAATGACATAAAAGTCACAACATAAAGTCTACAGGATGCAGCAAAAGCGGTGCCAAGAGGGAGCGTTATGGTGGTAAATGCCTACGTTAGGGAGGAAGAAAGGTCGGAAACAACCTGACGTTCCACCTCCAGGAAGTGAAAGAACAAACTAACTCAGTTAGCGGAGGAAGGCTGAAGGTTAGCGGAGGGAAGGCACGAGTAAAGATTAGAGCAGAAATAAAGGAAGTAGAGAAGTTTTTTCAAAAAATAGAAAAAAATCAGCAAAACTGAGCTGATTTTCTGAAATATAAAAAGACTGACAAAACTTCAGTTAGACGAAGAAAAATCTAAGAAGAAGACAAATCAGAAAGAGGCGACATTACAACTGATTCCACAGAAAACTGAGGATCATAAGAGACTTGGCACAATTTTATGCCAACACATTGGACAACCTAGAAAAAATGGATAAATTCTTAGACACACAATCCACTGAGACTGAATCATGAGCAAAGAGAAAATATGAATGATCAGTCATGACCAAGGAGATTGATCAATTAAAATTGCCCCCGGGGAAGAATGGCCCAAGAGCAAACGGCTTCCCTAGTGAATTCTGCCAAACACTTAGAGGAAAATCAACACACCCATCCTCTCAAATGTTTCCAAACAATCGAAGAGATCAGAACACCCCCAACCTCATTTTATGAGGCCAGCATTACCCTGACACCGAAACCAGAGAAAGACACAGGGAAATTACTCCCTGATGAACGTGGATTAGCAAACTGAACGCAACACCATGACCAGGTGGGATTTATCCCTGGGAGCCAAGGAGGGTCAGCATCCAGACATCAAGGAATGTGACGCCGCATTGGCAGAGCGGGGGTAAAAAATCATATGATCATCTCGATAGATTTGGAAAGACCGTTTGACAAGATTCAAGTCCCTGCCCCATAAAAACTCTCACCAGACTAGAAATAGAAAGAAACATTCTTCAACACAACGAAGACCACACAGGACAAGTGCGCAGCCCATGTCACACTCAGCGGTGGACCACCGAGCGCTTTCCCGTTAAGATCGGGGGTGAGATAAGGATGCTCACTGTCGCTGTTCCTCCTCAGCGTAGCACTGGGAGTCCAGGTCAGAGCAACCGGGCAAAACACAAAAAGATAAAGTCATCCAAATTGGAAGAAAAGAAGTAAAATTATCTCCAAGTGCATATGACATGATTTTTTAAAAATTTTTTTAAGTTTTATTTATTTTTGAGACAGAGAGAAACAGAGCATGAGCAGGGGAGGGGCAGAGAGAGAGAGGGAGACACAGAATCCAAAGCAGGCTCCAGGCTCTGAGCTGTCAGCACAGAGCCCGACGTGGGGCTCGAACCCACAAACGTGAGATCATGGCCTGAGCTGAAGTCGGAGGCTTAACTGATGGAGCCACCAGGCGCCCCAGCATATGACATGATCTTATATGGAGAAAGCTGTAGACTTCACACACACACACAGACACACACACACACGCACACGCACAGACACACACGTGCACACACAGACACAGAAAAGTAAAAGTTGCAGGAGAAAAAAATCCACTTGCAGAAATCAGTGGAGATATCTTTAAATAAAATGTCTACACCCAGACCCTGTCTCGGGCTCAACTTTCAGTAACTCCATCTGAGACCAGAGGACCCAGTGGTTTTCAGACAGGACCTCTGTGCAGAAGCACACGGGCCTCAGGAAGGACTGGCCCAGGCCTTGCACGGCCACACGGAGGGACCCCGGGAAACCACGTGCGCTGGCTGCCCTGGAAGTCACTGGAATACAGCGCCGGGGCAGAAGGCAGACGGAAAGTTTTAACCACATTTATGTAGAATCAGAAACCACATCCTGGTTCTAGACCTTGCTGTTGACACTGGGCCTCTCCCTTCCAGCATCATCCGAATCAAAGAAAAGCAGAGGGGGCCCCAGGGTCTCCAACCCAGACACGGTTTTCCGCTGTGATCAGAAGCCCAGGGATCTTCAGAGCGTTGGCTGTTTTCCCGAGGTCTAGAACAGAGTCCGGGCTCGGGTCGCCTGCGTTGCATGATTCAGTGGCTCTGGGGCCACGTCCGGGGCGTGTGTTTGCACAGCTTCCTCCGTAATTGTGTGTGTTCATTTACATAGGTGTTCCTGTTGTGTTCAGAATGCCATTGACTCCAGCCATGCGAAGTACAGTAACAGCGATAGTTCAATCGAAGTCAAGTGTATTCACACACGTTATTCAGGGCCATCTGCGCCCTGTCTGAATCCAAGGGCAGGAGTCAAAGGAGCTGGGAGCTGGAGGAGCCTCTGTCTGCCTCTGAAGCGGCGAGGATGTGGGCTGGGGGCCCTGGAAACGCTGGAGCCGGTGACACATGGTTTCAAAGAAAAGACCTTGGAGAGAACCCGCCTTTCCGTTTTCATTTCAAAATGATACATTTCCTCCGTACAATCGGATCACTTCACACTCTGACAAGCTGAGAGATTGCTTTTACAAAGGATAGCACTTGAAGGAATTCAAAGACTACGATTAACTTAGGATCAGACTCCTGTGGTTGCAAGGAAAGACAAACAGTGGCAGGAAGAGATGGGGAGACCCTGGCTCTTAGTACTTGGGGTCCAGGTTGCGTTATCAGGATACAGTTTCCCAGTTAGAAGAGGGTGAATTCCAACCCATACTGGCTTATGTTAAAAAAAAAAAAGAATAATATATATTGGCTCAGGTAACCCAAAAGCCAGGGCATACTTTGGCTTCAGGTGTGGCTGGATCCAGGTGCTGAACAGATTTCTTTTGGCCTCTGGCCTTTGTCCCTTCTGTACTGCACATGTTCGTTTCCTTCTGAATTAGCGTTCTCCTGCCACTGGCAAGATGGCCACTGCCTTGTCAGTAACGCAAGCGGTAGAGACTCGACCTGACTGGTCGTCTGAGCAGAAGCCCTGAAGGAGCCGCACTGGACCAGCCTGGTCCCCGTGGCCTTCTGAACGCGGCGCTGAGCCAGGCGGACTCAGCGCTCTGGTTGGCCATGTCTGGGTCACATGACCACACAGGTTTGAGTCAATCAGCTTGTGTCTCACTGACCAGGGAGTGGACCCCCCAGTGAGAGCTCAAGGTCTGTCACAGAAGAAGGGGCGGGTGAAGCCACAGAGACCCACGGAACGAGTCACACTGAGCCGGGCGCTGCAGCCGGGCCTGGGGTTCCCCCTCTGGCGGGCACCCCTTACCTTGACGGACGTCATCGGCGAGTGCATGTGCAGGTGTAACTGTAGGATGCAGCGTGGGCAACAGCGCCGTTGTCAGAAGGTCGGAATATTTGTAATATTCCTACATTCGTTTTACTTTCTTTAGATGCAGCCTTAAAGAGAAAGGAAAGCTTTGCTCCGTGCGAGCCGCTTGCCTCTTTAATTATTCAGACTGGCTGCTCTGGGACCCCTGTCATGACCCCAGACCACCTCGGGGGGCAGCATGGGAGGGGCGCACCGTGCCTCCCTCGCCCTCTGCCCCCGTGCCACCGCCGGGCCCTCCCCTGGGGCAGCCCTACCCCTGTGGACGCACCTAGCGCCGGGTGAAGTGGTCCACGGAGCAGGACCCCGCAGGAGCCGGAGGCTTACGGACGACGCTTCTAAATCAGTGTGACAATGACGCAGTGACATTTCACCTTCACGCGGTGAGGCGCCTACAGAGCCGGCTTTGAGCAGTAAAATTGAAACTAAATGGAATTTCAGGGGTGATGGTGGCGGGGGCTGGGGGTGGCGAGGCTGTCTTTGTGGCATAAATTCATATGCGTTATAAAAAATATTGCCCGAATCTGAAGAGCTTGGCGCGGGTCCAGGACAGAGCAGACACAGACTCGTGTTTACCCAGCATGCTTCAGTAAACTTTCAATCTATTTACAGGTATGCATGACGAAGTGCCTTGAATGTATGAGTTATTGGCTCTGCTAGAAATGAAATTAATAATATGAGTTGGAGGAGCTGTAGTAACAACATCAGTGGAGCCGGTGACGCTCGAAGACCAGGCACCAGCTCCCGGGCGGGGGGGGGCTTGCAGCCGGCTGTGGCCATCGCCAATCGACCCGGATGCCCCGTGGGTCACCTAAATGGGATGAGAAGGCACTGTCCTGCCTCAGCGATTAGCTAGTGGAGAACCCGGGAGGACGGTTGGGGGGGGCGTGACACAGGATCGCGTCCTCGTCACAGCGCTGCCGGGGTCCCGATGCCCCGCCTTCCCGCCCAGGAGGCTCTCACACAACCAGGAGCTGCCCGTGACTTATGGATAGACGCAGAGACACGGTATCATTAGGCCAAGCTCCCGGCTTATAAGAGGCAGTCGTGGGACACTCGGCGGTCCTGAGCCCTCCGTGGAAACAGCCATGCGGCCCCCTCCCATGCTGCCGGCAGAGTCACCGAGGCAGAGTCACCGAGGCCCGGGACGTGGGACGCAGGTCCGCCCCGTCTTGCATCTTGTCGCCACGCGGCTCCCAGCCGCGCCACAGGCGGGGCTTGATCCGGGACTGAGTCAAGGCGTGCTGTGCTCTGGCCCTGACAGCAGGCAGGTCCCGCCCCCCACACTCGGGACAGCGGTGATCTCAGGGCTGTCACACACGCCGAGGACCCAGAGGAGGTTCGCGGAGATGGGCAGGTGTCTCCCGGGGAGCTGGGTCCCAGCGCCTGGTGCTCTGCCCCGGGGAACGGACACTTGCAGGAAATTCTTTGCAGGAAGTCCGAGTGGGGTTGGCAGAGGTGCTGCGTGTTTCCTGAGACACACAAACACACACACACGGTTCTGTGTTCTCTGCAGGCCTTTCTTCCCGTCATCAAAATACGAAACCTGAGCAATTCACCCCAAACTCACATCCAATAATGTAAGGCCTCACCGAGACTGACGGGGGTGGAAAGTGAGTAACAGCCTGCCAGCTCCTGGCTCTCCCAGCGCTCTGGGCAAACGCAATTAGGAGGAACAGAACCCACCAGGGAGGGCGAGGCCGGCTCGGATGCATTCTCCTCCCGGCTCTGCGGCGCGGGGGAGGCTTTCCGTTTATCTGTCAGAGGCCGGGAAGCTTTACGACCAGTGAATAAACCCGTGGTTTGAATGTGACGTGGAGGGGGTGGCGTCGCCGTGAGCCGTTAACCGGAGCCGAGCGCACAGGCACGGCTTTCGTCCCGGCCGGAGCCTGGGCAGCGTGGACTCAGGCAGCACGTGCCTTCCACAAGCACCCAGAGGCCCCGGGACGGGAGAGAACTGGGCCGAACCTTCGGCTCGTGTGTTTGGACATCAGCAGCCCGTTTCCCAGACGGCAGCGTGTCCGACGGGCAGGCCCGTGCACCAAGCGGGGTGTGGCCGAGGGGGCCTGGGCTGGCCGGGCTCCGACTGCTCGCCCTGGCCTGGCCTCCCGCGACAAGGGGGCTCAGAGGATGAGTCTTTTTTGTTGGAAGGGCGGCAGGGGCTACACGCCCTTCTCGAAATGCAACTTGAAAAGTTCTTGGGGTGTGCATGGGAGATGTTGGGGGGTCCAGCAAGGCCACTGGCATAAATGTGAATCTGAGGCCATGGGGGCAAGACTGAGAGTGAGGACTGGGACCAGCTGGGGCACAGGAGGTGCCCCGGGGGGGCGTGGGGGGAGGGGAGGGCACCCAGCGTGCAGATGTGAGCAGCCTCACCCCCGAGGCTGGGCGAGCAGGGGGTTGGCCCCGAGGGCCTCACCCTGTCCTCGGGCCGGCCAACACCCGCCTCACTAGAGAGGAGTGACGAGCAGTGTGGCCGTGCAGCCCCCTCCCCTCCGCTCTGCGAATCTGTGTTACTCCCGAGGGGCTCGGAGCCCCTCGCCAGGGACCGGGTGCTCGCGTGCTCGCCCGCAGCCCGGCCAGCCTCCCGGCTTCTCTCCGCATCAGGGTCTCGTCTGCACTTAGACATGTTCCTGCCGGGGGCGGGTCCTCCTGGTCCCTGCAGTTGACACGCCGACGGCTTCAGTGACGGTGCTGTCCACCCGAGTGGAGGCACGTAGGTGTCATTCCGGAGACTTCCAGAGAGGTTACCGCATGAGTTCAATTTCTGCCTCTTGGCTTACTGGCTGTGTGACCTTAAGCAAGTGTGTTAACCTCTCTGAGCTCAGCTTCCTGTTCTATAAAGAAATAATGCCGGCCCCTGGCAGGCACATGGTGAGGAATGGAGAGTTTGATACATAGAGGCAGTGGTGGGTTTGCCCCCGGTGACATTTGACAAAGTCTGCGGGTATTTCTGTGGTTGCAACTGGGGTGTGGGTGGGGACAGGTGGGGACTGGTATTTTGTGAGTAGAGGCCAGAGGTGCTGCGGGACACCTCACCGTCCCCGGGACGCCCCTCCGCCCCCCCCCCCAGCACGGAGGTCGCCCCGTCCCCCCAGAGCTCAGAGGTCGGAGCCCCAGGCAAACGGCTCCCGTATGGGCGTCACCCATAGTGGGTGGCGGTGATTGGAGCTGGAATCGCTTCTTCTCCCCCAGCTAAGGGCCGTGGGGGATGGGAGGTGCCCCGCCCAGACGGAAGGGGCCCTTCCCGGGTGTTCCTCCAGGCATTTGACGGTGGGGACCGCACTCTCTGAGAGCCCCCTCCCCAGTTTGACACAGGTCGCCGGTGCCTGCGATGTATCTGGCACGTGGGGATACGGCAGATGAGACCCGGGTGGGCTCATGGGGCGCTTCCATTCCAGGGAGGACGCAGGTGGCCTGGCTCCGAGTGCAAGGACAGGACTGTGGGGGCAGAGCCTCACTGGGGGGAGGGGAAGGGCCCCCGAGGAGGAGACCCAGAGCACCTCAGGCACAAGGAGCGCTCAGGACCAAGGCCCCACTGGCCCCGTGAGGAGATGGGGCCGCCTCCTCTGGCCATGTGACACGCAGAGACATTCCCATGACCGGGAGCAGCCTTCACGGCATCCCGTCAGGGTCTGGAATGAGAGCAGCCTCCGTGGCTGGGAAGCCAGCAGGACAGGTGACAGGCATGGGGTCGATCTGTCCTGTCTGGACACGGGGTGACCAGGAAGGAAGGAAGCAGATGTGAGCCAGTGGGAGGGCAGGGCCTGACGTTGACGAGAAAGGGGGAGAGTATGTGTGACGGTCAGGTGCAGTGCTGGAGAGAAGACAGCGGTTCGGCGCCCTGTGAGAGGGGCCCTGGACGCCGTCAGCCCGCTGTTCACAGCCAACCGCCTCCAGGTCCATCGGATCACCTCCCTGGCAGCTGGTTCTGAGGCTGGGGGCAGAGTGAGTGCCTGTCCCCACCCCCATCCTTGTCGAGGCCCCAGGTTGTCCCCGGACATTCAGGCTCTCCGCACGCACTCTGCAAAGGCTCCAAATGGAAGCTCACACAGCTGGACTCTGTGTATCGGCACACTGTGGGGTCCTGTGTCCGGTGCCTCACCTGTCAGTCCAAGAGAATGAGGTTCCACTTGTGTCAAATACGTCATCAGTATTTCTGTGAAATGTGTGCATGCATGAACATGGACAGGGATGGACAGACAGATGCTGGGCAATAGCTAGGTGGACAGAAGACAGACAGGTGAGGGCAGATTGGATCTTACTTTCGTCCCCGGGTCCCCAAGTGCAAGTATTAGGTTGAACACCAGACCATTTCATCACGTCCTATGGCTCTGATCAACGCATTGATGCGCGTGTGCATCCCTTCACTCATTCATCGCTTGCTACTGTCTGCAAACTCCACCAGAGCCCTCCGGCCTGCAGAGAGCTCTCGGGACAAAGTGGAAGCACGGCTTCTGTAAACCCCCCTTTTCCCCTTACCACCCAAACTCCTGGGACTCCCAGCAGGGCGTGCCGCTGGCGCACGGCCACTAAGTGGCGCTGCGTGCAGCTCGGCTTCTCGCGGGGCTTGGAGGGGCAGACACACCCTCCCGCAGAGGGATGGCAGGTTCAGAGGGTGGCCAGGCCAGCAAGGAGCAGGGGGGCACGCGCTCCCCAAGGACACAAAGACAGCAGGAGATGCACATGGGCAGCGAGCTGCCCAGAATCTGGAAAGAGGCAGGCATTTCCTTGCACAAGCAATGAAGGGTAAATAAAGTGTTTGAGATTGTGCGGCGTGAATCAATAGAGCAGTTCACATTTCAGGAAGCTCAGGCGTGTGGGGATGGGACCTCTCTCCGGCTGGGGTTACCGCAGAAGGCCCGGTCCCCTCACTGGCAGGAGGCTGCACCGGGCGAAGCAGGATCGGAGGTCCAGGAAGGTTTCCTCATCTGGTCCTTCCTTGTACTCGGTGTCTCCTGTATCGGCGGAGCTCCTGCCAGGGCGACCCGGGGTCCCGCCCGGTGCGGCCTCGGGGGCTCATGGGGCTGACGGAGCTGTGGGCACGTGACAAAGCAGACTGACCCCCTTAGAACACTCTGCAGTGAGCCCGCTGTCTGCACGGCCGGGCCATCGCTACGAGCTCTGAAGTCTGCATTTCGCAGCCCTGGGCGCCTTGCCGTTTCTCACCTAACTGTGGCTCCTGCACACTGGGTGCCTGCAAGGAGCGAGTGCCTCTCCGTGCAGGACCTCATTTAACCCTTAAAACAACTGTGTGGAGCGGACTCCCTGGTGCTCGGCCTCGGGGGCTCAGCGAGGAAGTGAGGGGCCCAGCGGGGACTCCGAGTGCTCCGGGCTTCCTGTGGTTGCTGCTGCTGCTGAGCACAGGCCCGGTGGCTTAACCCGTGTCCCCTCACAGTCCTGGGGGTCAGGAGTCTGAATCGGGTCTCACCAGCCTCCAGGAGGCCATGTTCCCCTCGGAGGCTCGAGGGGAGACTGCGTCGGGAGCTGCCATGCTGCTTGATTCATGCCCCGTCCTTTCAAAGCCAGCGACACGGGGTCAGGTCTTTGTCACGTCCGTCTCTCTGACCCGCCTTTCATATTTCCAGGCCTCCTTCTGTCCACAGCTGGGGAAGGCTCTCTGCTTTAAGGACTCATGGGGTCACATTGGCCTGACCCAGATAAGCCAGGGAAATCTCTCCTCTCAAGATTTCACTGCTGCAAAGTCCCTTTTGCCTTGGAAGGTGGCATGCTCCGAGGTTTGGGGCCCCGGGGGTGGACGCCCTGGGTGCATTATTCTGCTGCCTGTGAGAGCCCGCCGCGGCCCTGAGCTGCCTGCACAAGCCCTTCTACCATCGTTTCCAACAGCAGTTTCCCTTCTGTCCCCCGTGCCCAGATGTGCCCCTCCCCCCCACCGGCTTTTGAGCGTCTTCTAACTTCTAGCTACAGACGCAGCTGTGCCCAAACACGGTGTACAGTTCTCACATTCTGAGCAGACCCCTGGTAACCGTCCACTCGCTCAGTCCCTTGCCGGGCGCACGGCTGCGCTTCTCCATCGTGAAGTGAGGTCCGGAGCGATAAGGTGAGTGGGACTTCCCGGGGCCAGTTCAGGAAAGATAGCCAGGGGCTCCCGGCTTCCATGGTGATCAGACCCAGATGACAGGTGACGTGGGGCTGAGCCAGTTAGCGCCACGACTCTAGGCAGGAATTCACTTACGATATTAAGTCCCTGTAAGGCAATTTCTGCTTGATCTGATTTAATTTGCTCTGAGTGCGTGTGAGACGAATTTTTAAACAGAAGTTGCTGCGTGGATCCGGAGCACATTCTGAGCCATGAACACGGCCCGGGAGCTGCGGGCAGGAGGCCACGGCGACATGAAAGGGGACCCACTTCTGCTAAGACCTGGTAACGCCCCCTGAAGGCCGATGCCGCAGTGAGAGGTGGTCCGAACCGCTGCCCCAGGAGCCGTCATGGGCAGGAAAGAGCCCAGGCTGGATTCCGACCCAGCAGTCCTGGCGGAATGTGCCGGCAGGTGAGCGTGTCCCTAAGAGGAGGCCTTTGTTAGGGACCTGGATTCCTGGGCCCCTGTGGGGGCGTGGCCTCCGGCTGGGTGGGGTTCTCCTGAGTGGGAGACCAGATAGCCCTCAGCTCCATGTCACCTCCGTGTCACCACGGTGTTGCCTCCATGTCACCTCCACATCACCCCCATGTCACCCCCATGTCACCTCAGCGTCACCTCCATGTCACCTCTACATCACCTCCACGTCACCTCCACGTCACCTCCGTGTCACCTCCACGTCACCTCCACATCACCTCCGTGTCACCTCCGTGTCACTTCTGTGTCACCGCCACATCACCTCGATGTCACCTCTGCGTCAGGCCCATGCTCAGTGCTGGCAGCCGACCCACAACGACGCTGACCTCCACGAGCTGCTGCCCGGGACCGATCTGCCCGGGGCTCCGGGTTCTGGGAGGAGGGGGGCGGGGCTTCGGGGAGACACCGGAGACGCCGAGGATCCTCCTCTTCCGGGCACGCGCACGCACACACGCACCACATAGTGATGAATCCCCTCTGCCCCGCACACAGACGCACGCGTGCAGGCGCACACACGCACATACGTGCGCGCGCACACACACACACACACACAAACTCTCATTAATGAATTGTTTAGGCTCTAATAGCGCAACCTCTTCCAGGGGGGAAAACAGGACAAAAGGCCGCTCCCCGCAATCAGGAACGTGACCGGGCTCACCAGCTGTGTTCACAGTATTCGGCACCTGTCCAGGGGCGGGGCCTTGCGCCAGGACGAAGGACGTGTCGGCGATCAAAACGGACACGTTTGCCCACGTCCTGGCACCTTGTGAGCTCGTTAATTCAATCAGCCTCCCGGCCAGCCCGTGTGCGTCCCCGGCTCCCGGGGGAGACGTGTCGGCGCCGAGGCCACAGGTGTGTGAACAGAACCAGAACCCGGGCCGCTGGCTCCTCTCTCCTCTCCCCGCGTGCTCATCACTGAGCGGCGGGCACGTGATGCCCCGCACCCTCCCCTGACCCAGAAATGAGGCCGTAAGTTCTAACACTAAACAAGGTCACCCACCACCTGCAAGGACAAAGGAGCCTGGGCGGGAAGGGGCGCCGTCCTGGCCGCAGCCCTGGGGGCAGGGCGGAGGCTCCGGGGGTCGTGGGCGGGGCTTGGCCACCGCTCACGTTCCGTGGACAACGACTCAGCGAATGAACGAGACCTGTGGCTTCCGGGCGGTGCAGAGATCCGCGCTGGGACTCCGGAGAGGGGCGTCTGCAGCCGGGACTCCGGAGAGGGCGTCTGCGGCTCTTCCTTCCGTCGTTCATGCCCACCTCTTCTGCGCCAGGAAGGACGGTGTATGACGGGCACCAGACTGTGTGCCAGCCTCCAGGCTCCTTCCCTGCAGACCACACTGTCCTGTTGGACCTCGGGCCCCGGCAAGAACTTACCTTCCCTTTTAAAGGTGAGTCAACTGAGGCTCAGAGGAACGGAGTGGCCGGTCCTGGGACACGCAGCTGGTGTGTGGAAAGCCAGGCTGGACCCCAGGCTGAGAGCCGGGCCACGTATCAGCCGTGTCCCTGTGCCTGCCTGGCCTGCAGGGTTCCCGCATCCGACCAGCGCCCTCCTGTCAAAATGTAACATGGCCATGTGTGCAGACATGTGACAGACACGTTAAAAACCAACAGGTGAGCCCCGCGGGTTGTAGCTAAGTGAGGAATCGCTAAATCCTACACCTGAAACCAATTTTACCATATACCTTGACTAGAATTTAAATAAAAACTTGAAGTCAAAAAATATATAATTGATTTTAAATTTAAAAAGGTTAAATTGGCTTTAATGATATATATGCAAAACATTATCATTTCCGGGCGCCTGGGTGGCTCCATCGGTTAAGCATCTCTTTTTAAAAAAAAAAATTTTATGTTTATTTATTTTTGAGAGAGAGACAGAGAGACACAGTGTGAGCAGGGGAGGGGCAGAGAGAGGGGGAGACACAGAATCGGAATCAAGCTCCAGGCTCTGAGCTGTCAGCACAGAGCCCAACACGGGGCTGGAACTCATGAGCTGTGAGATCATGACCTGAGCCGGAGTCAGACGCTCAACCGGCTGAGCCCCCAGGCGCCCCCTCATCTGACTCTTGATCTCGGCTCACAGTTCTCGAGTCTGAGCTCAGCACTGGGCTCTGTGCTGACAGTGTGGGGCCGCTTGGGATTCTCTCTCCTTCTCTTTCTGCCCCTCCTCTGCTCATGCTCTCTTTCTCTCTCTAATAAACATCTAAAAACATTCTCATCTCGACATATTATCAGTACAAATACCATCCAGTAGGCATTTTCTGTGCCTTTCCTCACGCCAAGTCTGTGAACCGGTGTGTGCTGTGCTCTGGAAGCCCGGCTCGGTTCGGACCCACCTGGTCTCAGGAGCCTCCAGCTCTGTGGGGCCGAGTCTCGAGTGGGACGGGCACCGTATTTTCCTGGTCTGCACAGGCGTTGACACCCGGACGTCTCTCTCTTTTCTCCTAAGGCCCGAATGAGGCCAGGGAAGCATTTGAAGAGCTTCAGGGCAGAGTGATCGAGTGCTGGTTGTTACCACCTCGGTTACGGACACGGCCGGCCGCCAGCCACAGACAGAGGTCCTGCGGTCTCCGAGCCTGGGGGGGGGGTCCTTTGTCCGCAGAGCGTCTCCCCCTGCGCCCGACCCGCATCCGGGGCTTTTTCTCTTGGTCCCGTACAGGGGTTTCCTCCGGGAAACTAGCTCCCACCCACCCCCGGGGAAGTGGGGCCAAGGACCCCCTGATTCCGGAGAGCACGAGCCAGGCCAGCCCTCTGACCACACGGGAAGTGCCAGTGACATTCGGGGCCCCAGGGACCAGAGCACAGGTCGTGTGAAGTGTGCTTGGTCTGTTTTTTTTTATTAAATTTTTTTCTTAATGTTTATTTTTGACAGAAAAAGAGAGAGCGAGAGCATGATCAGGGTACAGGAGGAGAGAGAGAGGGAGACACAGAATCCGAAGCAGCTCCAGGCTCCGAGCTGTCAGCACAGAGCCCGACGTGGGGCTCGAACCCACGGACCGTGAGATCATGACCTGAGCCGAAGCCAGACGCCCAACCGACTGCCCCGCCCCCAGGCACCCCTACCTGGTCTGTTTTCTTATCTCCAGCTTTGGAAGACTCAGTGTTGGCCACGTACCTCCTGCCAGCGGCTCCTTGTAGGAAAACACGGACGGGCGACGCTCGGCCATGTGACATCCAGCCCTGTGTGCCCGCAGACGGGATGAGCACGGGCTCGGCTCCACGCCGGACATGTCATGGAAGCGCAGTGCTGTGAGAGGCAGGCATATGGGCCGGCGGCTGTGGCTTCCCTGGACGGGCAGCGCCCAGGACGGGCCAGTCCTCAGAGACGGGAGCAGACTAGTGGGGCCGGGGGTCGGGGCCGGGGGCAGTGACCACGTACGGGGAGCGGGATTTCCCTCTGGTGACCCACACACTTGGGGCTTCGATAGAGGCGATGTGGCAGAACATTCTAGGGGCTGAATGCCGCTGAGTTGCACTTTTAAAAATGATGAAAACAGTGATTAAGAAAGAAACCATGATCAGGGAGCAGTTTGTGGTTACAAAACACATTCTGGGAAAAGGGAAGGGCGTCTTCTTCTGCGGTCAAAGAGGTCGTGCAGGGCAGTGGCTGGAGGGGGGCCAGGACCTGCCTCCTTCGGGGAGGTGGGCTGAGAAGGCAGCTCCCGCCGCCCCCCGGGCATGGCTTACCTCCGCACCCCGATGTCCGGGACTCCGGCCTTCCAGCCCCTGGCCTGAAGGTGGCGGAGATGGGTGTGTCTTCATCTCCGAGGAGGGACCCGTCTGGGGGCGTCCTCACGGCTCTCCGGGCTTCCTCGTCTAAGCTGCTCCCCAGCCACATCCGATGGGGAACTTTCCAGACCCACAGTCACTGGCGTCCAGCCTTGGTGCCTGGTTCCCATCACCGCACACCCAGGAAGTATTATTTAACTGAATCCGTGATCCGGGTAATGGGATTTTTCTTTTCTTTTCTTTCTTAAGTAGGCTCCATGCCCAGCACAGAGCACAATGTGGGGCTTGAACTCATGACCCTGAATCAAGACCTGAGATCAAGAGTCGGACACTCGGGGCACCTGGGTGGCTCAATTGGTTAAGCGTCCGACTTCAGCTCAGGTAACAATCTTGGGATTCATGAGTTCGAGCCCCACATCAGGCTCTGTGCTGACAGCTTGGAGCCTGGAGCCTGCTTCGGATTCTCTCTCTCTGTCTCTCTCTCTCTCTCTCTTTCTCTCTCAAAAGTAAATAAACATTAAAAAAAAAGAGTTGGATGCTTAACTGACTGAGCCACCCTGGTGCCCTGGGCACTGGAACTTTTAAAAAAGTCTCCACGGTGAGTCTAATGTATGGCCAGGATTGAGACCACTCCCAAACCCTTCTCCCCCGCTCCCCCTTTTCGTTCTTTGATGTAGTTGAACCGGCGTCTGTGGACTTGTGAATGAGGAACCCTCGGGTGTGCCCAGGAACACACTCTGGGAACCAGGGTTGTACCTAAATGTGTGCGCCTTGGAGACGCTGACTCCGTCTTGTTTCTTTGTTTTCCCTTGGGGGCGATAAATGTCGACGGGCTCGGCCCATCAGGACCGGCCTCTGGGGCCTGTGCGAGGCCCGGCTGCCCCCGCCGTCGCCAGGAGCCCGTGTGAGCGCCGCAGTGCTTGCTCTTGCCCTTTAACGGGCTGCAGGAGCAGAGGCGGCCTTAGCTGAACAACAGGTAAGAACCGCGCACGCCGTACGCACAGGGGCTGCTTTGAGAGACGGCGTCTCCCCAGGACCTCTGCTTCCCGGTGGCCCGTGGAGCAACTTCCCAGTACGGACGCAGCCTGGCGTGTGGGCTCTCGAGGGGAGAAGGCGGGATTCTCCTCTGAGTTCGGACGGCGAATGCGGACCGTCCCCGAGCTGGGGCAGGGTCTTGCCGGCTGTCATTGTCCTGGGAAGCCCCGTCAGATGGCATCCTGCATGACACTTGTCACTGGGGCAGCTCTTAGCAGGAGGATCAAAACACTGAAACGGGCAAGTGAATCTATAAATCTTGTTTTCCTCGTTTAAAAAGGTCACTCCATCCGGATGATGGCCTGGGAGTTCCGAGGCTCCGGACGCACCTGTGATGCTGAAGGGAAGCTGGAGACGTGTGTCTCGGGGGGCCTTTCCCAAGCCCGAGTGGCAGCGCTGCGCGGCCCTCTCTTCGGCGGATTCTGCGTGAGAACCGGTCTCGACAGCGACACCCAGGACCGTCCCTCCCCAGCAAGACGTGTGCCTACCCATGGTTTGTTAACTCCCAAAAGTCCAAGGGTATGTTTTTTGTATGAGCTACGGTTTTAACTGATGGCTAGAATTAGCCCTTTATTAATTCTGCACGTGCAGTAAAAAAGCGCCAAGAGTGGGCCACCCCGGGGCATGCACTTCGGGTGAGGGGTGATGTGTCACTTAAACTGACAGGTACAGTAACCAGAGAAATAGATACAAGACACGCAGACTAAAGGTCTTTTTATAAAACGTCAGGATGACGGATGGGTGAGCATGGCTTCTCGGGGAAGGATTATATTTCTAGATTCTTGAGGCTGGGATGCTCCTGTCCAGACGGCTGACCATTCCAAGCCAATGGCTGCTGGAGTGTCAGGGACACATTCATAAATGTTTCTTCAACCCTCTACCATCCGAGGCAAGAACCAACAGCCAGAGGTAGATATTTAAGTTTATTAGATTGAACGAAATGTAAATATCCAGCTCCTCAGCCGCATGAGCCACATCACAAGTGCCGCGTAGCTGCCTGTCACTGGGGGCTGCCATGTTGGACAGGGCAGAGCTAGAACATTGCCGGCAGCAACTCCACTGGACAGCGAGAGCTCCCCGCCCCCCCGGCCACCATGCCCTTGTATCTTCTCTTTGAATCTTCATACTTTAATCCTCCCCCAGGGTGATAACATGGGCAACGGCCGACGCCGGGGAGAATTTCTCACAGGGATGTGTTACGGGGCGTGTTAGGGGGCATGTTAGGAGGCGTGTAAGGGGCGTGTTACAGGGCGTGTTAGGGGCGTGTTATGGGGTGCGTTACGGGGTGCACAGGGATGTGCTTGAGACCGGCCGAAGAGTCCGGCGGGCTGAGAGCCGCGGTCCCTGGGGGATGAGTGGGTGGCACAGCTCTTTGCTCGGGAAAAGTGCTTTCACCACCGGGATCCCCTCCAGGCTTTACCCCATTACTAACTCTTCACAACCATGTGCCGGCAAAGTGCAGCAGCCTGTGTTTATTCTTCTGTCCCAGAGATGGGTTTTTGCGATAGACTCAAGACCTCTTGTGCAAGACCCGTGACAGGGACAACGCAAGACGCACCCCGCAGGTCGAGACCCGTGTCTGCCGCCCAGCAGGCTGGTCTTCCTGTCCCTTGCAATCTGCGGGGCCTGCGGGGCAGCGGGCCCAGTGTGGCTTTGGGTTCATGTCCTGCTCTCGAGGGCTCTCCCGGGGAAGGGCTCAGAGCCTGTATGTAACCAGCTAAGTGCCCATTTTCTCAGCTCTGAGGTCAAGCCAAACCTTTCTCAGAATCAAGTTGGGCTGAGGAGAGAGAGCTGGTCTGTGAGAGACCGGGCGGCGCCCGCACCTGCAGCGTGGGCCTCTGCTCCTCCCTCTCTGACCTTGACCTCTGCTTCTACCTCCTCCTCCCGCTTGGAAGATCACGGCGATGACCCCGGGGCCACCCGGGAAATCAGGGCAAGCCCCTTGCCTTCGGGTCAGCGATCAGCCACCTCTGTTCCGTCTGGACCTTAGTTTCCAGGGCCACTCGGCCTCATACTCAGGGGCTCGGGGGGACCTGGGTGGCCGTCTCCTGGGGAACGTTACCCCGCTGATCACCACTGAGAAGAGCACAGCAAAAAACCAACAAAACCCTCACCGTTTCCCTTTACGGGGCTGCGGCTCTGGTTGTTAAAACGGAGCATCCGGACGTGGAAAGGCGCATCGCCTAGCTGCTCCCTCGTGTTTTCCATGGTTTCCTGCGACTAGGGAGGAAGGACACCTGGTGAACCTCTGGGGTCAGGATTCCTCCCTTCTACCTTCTGTCCCCAACGGCGCACCGGGGCGATGCCTCCCCAGAGTTCACGTCCCACCCCCAGGCCTGGAGGAGCAATCAAGCTGGGTGCTTTCTTCTCTTTGGAAGGGCATCTTCAGACCTGTCTACTCTCGGCTTTGCCCCCTCTGGCGGTACCTTCTACGCGGGGCCTTGTTTATTAATTAATTCCTTAGCACGGAACCTTCTACAACAATTACATCATGGCCGGTGACAAACCACATTTGTTTAATGATCATTTTCCAGCGTGATAGTTAAGGAGATGATTTAATGAGGCTGAAGTCAATGTTACTTAACATTGCATTACTTAACATAACATTACAGCATTATTTAATAAAACAAATTTTAAAACGATGCTGGAGAATTAGGTGCATAACTCTCATTATTGTTAATGGTTGTTGCATACCTAATTCCCTGCTCGGTGCGCTAGAACCTTGGCGCCGGCTCCTCCTCCCGCGGAAACGAGCTGACGAGCATCTGCACGGAACACACCAGCCCCTGGTATAAATAACTGCGCTGAGGTGTCGTGGCGTGTGCAGAAATTAGCCCTGACCCCGATGGCGGCAGAGCCCGCACATGGATTCAGTTCAACAATCAGTGCCGTGTAAGGGTCATTACCAAGGAAATGAGGTAAACATCTAATTAGTTTTTATTGACTTTCACACTCGGAATGTAAATCTTGGGAATAGGTAGGACTTGCTGCCTTCTGGGGCCTCGGTCCCGGCATTTATGCATTTTAACAAGATGGTTTGTTCATTGCGTGGGCGGCTCGAGCGTGGGCAGGCCCACGGGTGGTGCTGGAGGGCGGGGTAAGCGAGAGGGGGCACCGGGGCGGGATGCCAGCTTCTCTCTCACAGACCACAGGGCGTGGCTGTGTGCCCTGCCCTCCGAAGGACAGTCACCGAGGCCGCCTGCAGAACTGGCCCGCTGGGACTCAGGCATTTGGTAGGAGTGTGTCTGGATCAGGGCACAGCTCTGGGAGTTCTCCCTCAGAGTGGGCAGCACAAGGTGGACGTGGTGGGTTGACTTTGACCGACTGTGGAGTTCATCTCTGTGGGAGCGGGGGGGGCGGGGCATGCTTCCTCTGTCTGTGCTGGGGCTCCGTGCTTGCTGCAGGGCCAGGATGTAGCAAATGCTCAATAAACAATTGTCAGACTTCTGTCCAGGACAGACTTCAAAAGATTAAAGGTGAAGGGCTCCTGGGGTTCTCAGTCGATTCAGAGTCCGGCTCTTGATCTTGGCTCAGGTCATGATCTCGCAGTTCGTGAGTTTGGGCCCCGAGTCACGCTCTGTGCTGACAGCGTGCGGAGCCTGCTCGGGATTCCCTCTCGCCCTCTCCCTGCCCCTCTCCCCCCAAAATAAGTAAATGAACTTAAAAAAAATTGAAATTGAAACGTGAAAGTAGGTGCTCAGGTCCCTTTTGTTGGTAAGTGGCAGAGCAATCCAACAGAGTGGGTTGAGGTAAAAGAACGTGCAGTGACTCACACACCTGTGCGCCGGCGTTAGGGTCAGGTGCGGCCGTCCGGGTGTTCAGATGACTTTTCAGAATCACTTCCTCTTTCTTTCCTTTCCTTCTTTCCTTAATGATGGCCTACCCAATTGGAACTGTCCAAACAGAGTTCTCTTTCCCGGTCATTAATTTCCAGCCAGAGTCCTGTGATTGTGTTTCAGGGGTCTGGGAACAGGGGTTCAGGACGGGGCGAGGTTCCCTCCCAAAGGCCAAGCAGGGTCCTGATGATGAACTAAGGAAAGCATGCCTGAGTCACCTCCTTCTGTGGAAAGGGACCCCTACCCCACCATCAGCCGTGCAGATGGTAAAGTCAAAGCCACTAAAAATGGGCAAGAGCTTGGTCCAAGTTTCACCACCTGACACTGTGATTTTTGCTAACTATCTTCACTTCCGTGCAGCTGATGACATTTGCTCCCAAAAGCCCACCGACCTCAGTGGGCTTTTGGGAGAAGCAAGTAGGCTGATTCTGTCCGAGACAGTGCTTTCCACTGCAGAGCGCGAGCGAGGCAAAATGCACTGTGTTCTCTGGTGACCCCGTAAGCAAAGCAGTCGATTAAATTTGAATTTCAGATGAACAATGTGTGGTTTTCTAATATAATTATGTTTCCTGTATATTTGGAACCTATTAGCACTAAAAAATTATTTATGACACAAGACATACATGTGCCAGAACTTCATTTGATTATCTGACATTCAAATAACTAGCTTTTTTTTGCATGTGCAAAACCTGACAACCTTCCTATAGTCATTGCATAAAACTAACACACTTAATTTTTTTAATGTTTGTTTTTGAGAGACAGAGTGTTGAGCGGGGGAGGAGCAGAGAGAGAGAGAGG